>CAEGAF010137675.1:0-11077 GCA_903067075.1 Micropoecilia bifurca
AACTTTTCACCGCTGTTCACGAAGAATGATGTGTTTAGACCTAGTAAAAGCGGGGGAAGGGGAGGGTGTGTCAATATATGCAGTAAAAATAGCTGATGAAGCCTCCACGTCGTGACGTTTTTTTGCGCTTACGTCTCTATGACGTCACCGCGACTAGTCGACGTCGACTCGACAATTGTTATGATGTAGTCAACCTTGAAAAATATGTAGTCGTTCAACCCCTAATTCACACTAATAAAAGTTTGTCCAGAATAGATTTTGGACAAACATTATGGACTCATAATGTTTTCTTATTTTTTGGTGGGGTATTTTTTATTGCATTACTATTCCAAAAATATATATCAGTAAAACCTGCTGTCAGTACCGCGTTCAATCCGAATTGTTCTGTCAAATCCTGATCCAACCTGTTGAGAATCCGAAAGGCAAGTCATTTTCAGTCCATTTCCTACCGACAGTTAAGTTCAAAATCATTTATCTCCATAGCAAGTTTGGAAAGTAAATGTTTTTCATCATTGCAACAGATTCATCTGTTGCAATGAGCTCATGGTCATTAAGGTTGGCCGGCCTCCATTCCATCACCCCAATATTTTCCTCTGGTTCGGCTCAGGAGTCTTGTGGGGAATTTACATTTATTCCAGTCAGAATAATCATGTTGGTAGACTGAAAAAAATTACTTTAAACCCAAATGTGCCAAATAGTTTTTTTTTTTTATCATCCCTGCATATGGGCCCCATTTGTAAATGTTTCCCAGCTCTTTGCTTTGTTTCATGAATAGGTGAAGTCAATCCACTACAAAAAGCGTCATTATGCCAAAATAAAAAAAAAAGACTGTGATCAAATTCTTGAATAGAAAAACAGATTAGTAAGTGATAATTATGGGGCAGAAAAGTAAAGTACAAACATGATGACTCTGTGTGCTGACAGACACTTTTTAACATGAAAGTTTGTGTCTTTATCAGCGTAGATTGAAGTGATAAATGAGACAACGGGAAGAAAAGATGAAAGAAATGTCAGATCAAAACTGTGACAGTCGATGATAACGTCTCAGCAGAAATCCTTTTTTTTGTGGTTTCCAAAACATCTGAATCCAACACGAGTTTTTGCCGTAACAACCACAAATCGCCGTCTTCCTTCCTGAGATGCAGAAGAGCAAGAGGAAGCGAGATGAAGGGCAAAATGGAAGGAAAAAAAACAACAAAGCCAAAGAAAGCATTTTTATCCTGCTGAGTTAAATTGGGTGTGACTGTGAACGAAGCCCTGAGAAGGATGAGAAAACGCAGCCACGCCGGTGCGCGA
The DNA here is from genome assembly GCA_903067075.1 of Micropoecilia bifurca. Taxonomy (NCBI): domain Eukaryota; kingdom Metazoa; phylum Chordata; class Actinopteri; order Cyprinodontiformes; family Poeciliidae; genus Micropoecilia; species Micropoecilia bifurca. The sequence goes on from CAEGAF010137675.1 coordinate 1,297, forward strand.
CCCGCACACAACCCGCGCAACAAAAACAAATTAACATCTAAAATGCTCCGACTCGTTTCAACCGTTCACTTCAAACCGTCATCAGGCCTCTAATGGGGGCCAAGTTCAAAGCTCCACTAGACTCCCGCTGCTTCGCTGAGATGGAGGAACAACACTTTCGTCTCCCTCTCCCTCCCCGTGTTTGTTTATCATTTGCTTTGCTCTCTTTCAACATTTCCTCTCCTGCTTCAGCCTCTTTTCTTTGCTTCGCTGCTTCCCTCCTTTTATTTCCATCCCCGTTTTATTTTTGGAGCAAACCCCTCACAGTCAGAGCCTCCTTGTTCTTTATTTCCCCTCTCATTGCTTTTTCAATATTTAATGTAGCGGGTACAGCGCCTTGCAAAAAAAATATTAATACGTCTTCGGCTTGTCTGCGTTTTGCCAGGTTTCAATATGTTTTATGGGGGTTGTGTGCGATAGGTGGGGTAACACAAAGCAGCGTATGATTGCATAATGGAAAGAAAAGGACAGTTATTTTTGCCCATTGTTTGAAAAATGGTTGAAGGTTGTTTGGATGTAATGTGTTCTGGACTTTGACTGGGCCACGTCAAAGTCCAGATCTGGACTTGTTAGATTGCATAACTTGGTAACACTTTATTTGAAGTGGTGTGCATAAGACTGACATAAACATGACATAACACCTGTTATGAGCACAAAGGAGTCTTATTTATGACTGTTGTCATGAAGTGTCATTTGGTAAATAATGAGACTTTTAATGTAAAGTTTCACTAAAAGTTTCATCAAAAGTCCATAAAAAAGGTAAACTTTGCTTTATTCTGCAAATGACACCATTACTGCAAAGTTCCATTAAAACTTGCATTGAAAGTCCATTGAAAGTGTCAAGTTTGCATAAAGTGTCATTATTTACCAAATGACACTTCATGACAACAGTCAAACATTCATGTTCATAAAAGGTGTTGTGTCATGTTTGGCATGTTGTCTTATGCACATACCTTCAAATAAAGACTTACTCAACTTTAATCTAAACCATTTCATTGAAGTTCAGGCTGTATGGTTTTCATCTTTGTTGCTGAGGTGAATCTCAAACAAAGTCTTTTTCATCCTCCAACAGGTTTCCTTTCAGGGTTGTCATGTTTGTAGCTGCATCCGTTTTCCAATAAACTCTGATCAGCTTCCATTTCCCCTCAAAAAGAAATAGAAGCTGATCAGTAGCTGATACCAGTGTATTGGGTGGCGCAAATTCTTGACAAATGAAAAAACAAGTTGAACACAAAACCAAGTTTTTTCTAATTGACACAATCTGCAAAAGTGTTGACCAAAGATGCTTTTCGTGAGCTTTGTGCATTTGTGATGTACTGCCTTCGATATAAATTTCATTCTATTTAAACATTAAGCAGCATCGTAAACATAAATCACAATGCTGGCTATTCCAGAGAGGCCAAGTTGCACAGACGGAAAGCTACAGGTCTCAGTCAGCGGCTCAGCATGGCTTGAATTCATCTGTCAGGATTACAAACTTCCTTGTTCTCTACGTTCCCCTTCAAAGACGGCGGGCCCACACGTCTTGAAGCTCCAGCAATCTGCTCATTAAGAGGTCCATGTAGCTTCCCCCTGACGTAAAAGCGCTATTTTAATTTGAAATCATCTTTTCTTGTTCTGCTGCTGTGCTCAGCGCAATTTTTCCTTCCCAGATTTTCTGATACTCTACTGAAACACGCCAACTATCTGCTTTCTGAGAAGTGTGAAGACAAGAGAAAAAAGGTTTTTATCAGACTTCTGGAGTGAAAAGGATGTGGGTTTTTTTTTTTGCCCAGGCTTCAGGTTTTGTTTATATATGCTGACAAAGAAAGTGAGAATATATAGAAACTCACGTCAACGACAAAGCACGTAAGAAGATAAGAGCGGTGAGAAAAGCTCTTTGGAGCCGGATAAGACAGCGTTTGAAGATTAAAGTTGTGTTGCCTTCGCAGGACGGCCTATTTCCATGAAAGGCACTTAAACTGGTCCAGAAATTGGTTTGTCTATACGCAGCTTCAGCGGGAGTCACTTTTAATATTCCCGTCACAAACTTAAAGGCTTCTGAAACTGTAAGAAAACACACTTTTCCCGCAGGAGGAATTTAAATATATGTATATTTATTTATATAAGCTGTATGCATCCTCTGCAGGTTGAGACGAGGCTGGCTCCGTCACTCCATCACAACACCAAAAGGAAGGAGAAACGCGTCAGATCCTTTAGGCAAACGAACATGGCTTCACATCTGGATTCCTTCACAGGAAGAAGTTTTTGAAATCTAATACATAAACATTATTCCCCATCGCTGCAGTTTTTCTTCCTTCACCAAAGGAGAAGCGTGTATTTCTTCTGAGCCACTTTGGGGAGTCTTTTCCCCAACACCCTGCTCCATCAGTAGGTTCAGTACGAGGGCTGACTGGGATTTGGCTCCTGCCATGTTTCATCAAACGCGCTTGTCTTCAGCCATCGCTGCTGATTGTCTGCCAAACATCACCTTATGAATGATATCTAGGTGTTCACTACTACCTTCAGATTTAAGACTATTATTTTGACTGACTTGTTCTTTTGTGATGTTGAAACTTGTGTATTTTACTCCCATATTTGTTGTCAAAATATCAAAAATAATAAAAGATAGATCTGAAGGACAAAGTGTGGACAAATCTGGCAATGTTTATGCAAGAACTAATAGCTTCCAATATAGTTTTTTTTTGTTTTATTTCTTGTAGAAAGTACTTATGGCTCACTGCTCATGGGTGAATCCCTCTCTTATGAATTATTAAATTGAAAATTATTATTGTTCAGGTTGCTTTGACTAATGTGTCAGAAAGCCTGGACACCAATGTGCAAAAATACAGAATATAAAGACATCAGGAATTTAGCAAGTATTACATTTTACTAAATACTTTATTTGGGTAAAAATATATATATTCTGGCACTGAAGGTAACAACCAAAAGAATATCAAAAGTATTTTCTGGGAACAATTGAAACCATAGTTTTCTAATAAATACTGGCTCTTCAAAGGAAGACTTCTTGTAAAACCAGCTTTAATCAGCTTCCATCACCGGGAACTAAAAGCACCACATGCAAGTGCTGATGCTCCTTCAGTTCATCCTTAGGCTCATAAAAACGAGTGAACTGGTGCATTTATTTGCATGTGTGTTGTGTGCATTCAGGATCATTGACTCCAGCCTAATCCTTTCCTGATGGCTTTTTCTTTAGACACAGATGGAGACTGGAGGCTCTTGACCTCTGACCTGCATCACTAAATCACATCAGTCCTTGGCTGCGACGGCCGCAGGGCCCCACGACTCCAGCAGGCAGATGGGCTGCCGCCGACATGCGTGCACTTATCTGACACTCACACAACCAGACAGAGACATAAACACCGCGGAACAATGTTCTTTTATGTGCCTGATTGTCCTCTGTGATTTTAGCTCTTTTACTCAGTCCACATCAGTCACAGTCTGCAGCTCTGCTCCGTTTTAACTCTTCTCTTTAAGCATTTTGCGGTCCTGTTTTGTGTCTTTCTTTTTTTGTCTCTGCTGAATAAAGGAAAGGCAACGGATGAAGGGAAACTGAAAAGTCCTAAGGAGGTAATTGCTGATTGAGAGGAAGAGCTCAAAATGATGAAGAGTGCAGAAATACATTTCTCTCCCTAAACATTCCAAGTTTTACATGAAAGATTGAATCAATATAGGTTCTGCAGAAAATATCCATTTTCATGAATTTTATGAACATAAAGTCCATAGAGGGTTGTCATGTAAAAGCACATGCTACATGGAAAAGCTGTATTAATGTTTTCCAGTTTAAATGGCTTAAAACCAAAACCTCATGTCATGACTGATCATTTCTCCTTCATTCTTCTAAACCTTATCTTTGCTCTACAGTTGAGCACTTGAACAATAACAGACTTGCTTTAAATCAACCATGAGAACAAATGTGTTGAAAATGTTAAATGAGCAAATCATCAACGTTTGGTATTTATTTTCACACAAAACTCTCAGTCATAAATATGTCAAACTGCTGGTGAAACAAACTTCTATTTTCTTTTGTGTGTGTAATTATGGACTGAATATGATTTATTTTTATGTTAATTTGATGACATTTGCATCACACTAGGATTTTCTGGCAATCTGTTATAGTTGCATTGTAATGTCATTGTATTGTGAAACGCGTCATGAATGTCTGATAGTAGGTATTATGATTTTCTCCCTTTTTAAATAACTTATTTTGTAGTGTATGTAGAACGTCCAAACCCACAGGTCACTGTGATGGAATACTGTTCTGCAAACTAAATCATGTTCATCTATAAGAGAACAATTAAGATGCTTGATTTGCAGTTATATTCATTAGATCCTTGTCGGGAACATCTTAGGTCTATATTAACTGAGATGGGAAGGTGAATAATATACGTTTCCAATTACCCTGGCCATTGCCGCCTTCTTTTTATTTTTTCCACTCAAAAAAAAAATTAATAAAAAAAATTCTAATTTCTAACAGTTTGGGCTTTCTCTCATTGACTTGGATTGTTTCAATCAGGTCAGCAAATGAACAGATGAAGTTATGAACAATTTAGAATTGTAATCTGCCTTCAGCATTGTAAGTGGAGGAAATAAACTAAGCTGTTCAGTCTCTGTTTGCCACAGTTCAAAATATTGAATCAACATTAAAAGCTGCGTCATTCGGATCAGCGATTGGGAGAGCTGATCAGAGGAGGATGAGGATGGTTGTTTACAGTACAAGCTTCTTAGCCTTGAAGTGGTGCAATACATACATCATAGGCAAATGGGAGCAACTGTGTAAAGTGCAAAACTTCAACAGATTCCACGCCTCCATGAAGCAATCGTTTCTCAACAGCCGAGAGTCCAGACCCTCTCTACAAAGAAAAACAGCGGACAAAGGTCTGGTTATTACAAGGCTAATTTCCAATAGTCCCAGTGGAAATTTTCTCCATAGTCTGATATCTCTTAAGCCTTGACACAGAATGCTCTTCTTCTTTTCTGCTCTGTGTTACCACCTGCAACACATTACAGTTTAACCCGAATAAGTCAAGATGACTTTTCCCTCTATAGTCCCTGAAAACATGCTTTTTTTCATGTCACATGACAGAAGGGCGCAGCTATGCAAAGCTGAATTGGACTTAATTTGGGAGCTTTCCAACATCACCTGCTGTCTCATAAATGCTGTCAAAGGTGCCACCTGGTGCTTATTAAATGTATAGTGGTCATAAATAAATGCCAACAGTCGTTTAATAGGCGTCAACTGGCGATCAAAAAGTACAATCCCACCAGATGTTTATGAAACACCTGGTGGGGCTAAACAAAGGCCAGGTGATGTTTATTAATAACTCCATCCTCTGATATCAGTGGTTTTGAATAGTCCTTGTCCAATCAGTAGCGAGTTGAGATGAAATATTTCAATCCAAGCACAGAGTCTCACTATTATTTCAGCAAATCTTTACCTGAACTTTGCACATTTTTGAGGTAAAACTCATTTTGTGTCTATTAAAATTAAGATAACCCGACCTTCAATTACTGAGGTTTATTTGATGAGTCATGGTCATTTTGTCATATTTTTTTGATAAACTATTTGTTAAGCAGCAGCACATTGTAACACTTTATATTTAACAACCCAAAATCAAGGTAAATAATTTTTTTTCAGCTATTTTAAAGAACAGGCTGTTTATGTGCAGTTTGAGTCCCACTATCTAATGTTTCTTGCGACCTCAAACACGACCCAAACTTTTTTTTTCCCCACTCGGCTTAGAACAACAAGTCGTTCACACGAGGAGCAGCTGAGCAGAGCAGAAACGTGGGCTCGGTTTCCTCGCACCGACGTGCTGCCTGCCCACACTGCTCGGCTTTGGAGGTCCGCACTTTGTTGTCCTCTCAGCAGGCACCTGCATTCTTTGCATAGCCGTCTCAAAAGTTTTAAGAGCGGCTCGCTATCTCTCTCTGTCTGCCGGTCTCCGTCTCTCTGCGGGTCTCCCTCTGCGCTCGGACCGCCGTTGCCTCGTTGCCAAGAGATGAAAAGGGCCGAGAACTGGGAAGATGGAGAGAGAAGAAGAGGCTGCCTTACAAGAGGAGGATGAAAGAGGAGCGAGATCAGAGGGGAGGACAGGCCAGCAGGGGGGCAATGAAGTTTATTTGGCATACTTTGGATTTTTACGGCTATTGTGTGATGCCAATATCCGCTCTCTGCTTTCTAGCTCTCAGTTCTAGGAAAAGTACTAAATCCTGCATCAAAAGAAAATCCTTCAAGTAGCCGGTAAATTAATACTCTCGTCATTTCGGCGCTTACTTTTGTTGATCACATTTTTGATATAATGTAAACAAAATGATCAATTTGTATGCGTCTTGGTAAGAAAAGCATGATATGATGTCCCGACCAGAACTTTTTGCCCCAGATTCTCATCCAAGTCTCTTCTGATCAGTCTCTTTCTAATCTGATGCATCTGTAATAAAGTAGAAATAAATCTGTGCCACCAGCCTATTTAGATAAAACCCAGTAGGTTTGAAATGCAGAGAATTAACACACTACATTTCCAGCTGACAGTTTTAATACTGAACAGTTTAGTTTTTCTGTTTAGTTTTTTTTGTTTTTTTTTTTTAAGGGCAAGGCTAAAACTAGCATGCCTGCTCTATGTTTTGATAGGGCTCATCATTGATTCATCCTGTTATTCACCTATGGAATAAAATGTGCATGAAGTTCTCCTGTCTCAGAAGATCTTTGATTTTAAAAGTGTTTTATCTGCACTATTTGAAGCAGCTATTAGGAGCTTAGTTTGCGCCAACACACGTTTTGCAAAAGAAAGATGACTTTTATTGCGTTTACACCTCCCATTCACATGCAGATGGGTTTTTTTTGGTAGAATATTGACTCTTCTAGGGGCAATTTCTTTCAAGAATTTGTTTTAAAAAATTATATTTCTCTTTTGGTTTCATAAACACCTCATGACTGAATAACCTGACTGGTTCCCAAAACGCTGCATGCAGCAATACGTCACATAATAACCAGAACCTTTTCTCTCCCAAGCTGCAGAATGCGGCGCATGATGAGGAACATATTCTGTCTCTCTGGAGGAGAACAGATGTCATAGGCTGTCATTTCGAGAACAAATCTATAACAAACCGCTACACCATGCTCCAGGTTTACAAAATACAAACACACACACATGGATATATATGTAATCGTAGCATTCCCCACTTCTGTGTTTCTCTGTTTGCAGCCTTTGTGTCTTGTTTATCTTTCCCTAACATCCCAAACACAGGAAAGCTCCACACATTGCTCTGATTTTATGTACAAAACGACCCACATGACCCCCTAGTGCTCCGTCTGCTTCCCAAACCTGAACCTTCTTTTGCTCCTTTTCATTTTTCTTTTTCTTTTTTTATCCTTCGTGCTCTTGGCCAGTAAATGGACTCAGTTAAACATCCTGTGCCGTCACGTCATCGACTGTTCTTCTACATTACAGGACTGGAGGTTTGGCATCAGAGCAAAGAGACTCACTCGAAGGAGGCATTTGCTATGTTTTTTTTGTGCACTCCGTTATTCGGCCCATTTCATCCATCTGTGCAGCTGAGGAATATTCCCACAAAAACATCTTATTTGAGCAGTGATGTCACTGCTGCTGGGATTTATTTGAGGCAAAGTCGCACACAAAAAGGGAAGGCTCAATTAAAAGGTGGCAAAATCTTCCTAAATATCGAAAATATAAAGACAATAAGCAGAACCATGAACCAGATTTCTTTCTAATCAAGCACACAAATATAGCTGGAGCTATGATATCCTTCGGATAATACCCCACTTCGCCTGATGAGGTCATTGCTAATCCAAAAGATAAAAGCGAAGCGGCGTGCGCTGCCCCGACTGGAGCACTTTTAAGTAAATCTCCAGAGCAATGTGGAGCAGGCACGGTAGACGCCCAGGTCCAGATCCCAGCCCCTGATAAAGCGCCGGCTGTATCAGCGGCGTGCCCACCCTGAATAAAGCCTCCATTGTTTCCTGCAGGTGTGTGTTTGTGCGTATCAGGGGCGCCTGGCAGGGAGGCAGGGAGCAAAGCGAGGAGGGTAAGTGAACACCTTGAGTCAGCATTTGAAGGGCAGGGGTCAGGACGACAGGTACGGCTGACTGTGTGGGGGGGGGGGAGCATTCAGGAAGTAGATGGAAATAATGGGAAGAGATAGACAAACACACTTTACAATGTAAAAGTAGGTAGGATTTTACAACTAATGAAATGATTGGAGCAAGACTTGAAACAATGTTTGGGATGTGTAAAATCTGGTGTAGCCTTTGGGATTGTTTGCTTTTAATTATGTACATTGCTTCAATAGATTGTAGTTCAGAAAAGTCTAAACTACATAAACTGTAAGACAGCAAAATGGATGCATATAATATTATGTACCGCTGAATATTAATTTCTACTCTTACTCCTTTTCATTTTTTTAAGTAACTCCTTAGGAAATGAATGATTAAAAGCTCAAATTCTCAGCTGAGCCACTATCTCTTTCATCTTAGTTACATCCACCTCAATCTTCATGTGCCAAAACAAATATTAGCACATTAGTTTGTCCAAATAATCTCACAAGGTTGTTTCTGTTTATGCCTGGTTCCAAGGCAGCAAAACTGGTGAACCTGTTTTGGCCTACTTCACTTTTACTCATTTTAATGTCAAACTTTAATTTCCCAGATCATCAAACTAATTTTTATCACCACACAAAAAATAACCAGAGTAAATACAAACTGCGGTTTTCAAGAGAACATTTAATATCTCACTGAGCCACGCAAAACAATTTGGATTTTGCAGCTTTATCATGGCTGCAAAACCCTCTGCATGGCTCAAAAACCCTCCAATGTGGTTCAACTAATACATTTCTTCAAAGAATAGAGGGTCAACAGTAATTGAGATCTTTTTGTTACATTTTAATAATCTTTGGGATGTATTTAGCATCAGTCAGTCAGGTTTCTTCTACTGACATCATGAAAATATAACAAATATTACATGCAAAAAAATAAATAAACTTTTCTAATAGCGGCTGGCGAAACACGCGCTTCTGGCTTCCAAAAACAGACTGCAGGAAACAAAAAAATGAGGAGGATATGTTTACAATTCCAGAGAGAAAATGAGGACCAAATATGTCTGTGTAAGCGACACCGAAATGTGCTGAAAGCCGGGTTGCTGAAACTCAGTAAGGGCTGGTTCATAATAGGAGGTGGTGGAAAGGCAAAGAGGGAGACTAATTTGAGAAGATGTGGGTAACGGTTATCCTACCCAGTCAAACAGGTCTGACACGCACGCAGGTGCTCGGATAAACGGACATGAAGCGGCGCACGCACAGCTCGTTATCATGTTTAATGACACGATAAAGCTTTCTTTGGCATCTCAGAAGTAAATACACTTGTTTTTTTTCGCCCCACTTCCCCAATTCTGGGACCTTTAGTCGTCATCTGACCAACAAGTTTGCAGGTTTTTCGTTCTACATACATCCATTTGACCTCTAACGGCCATCTTTAAAATTTAAAGTTAAGCGTTTCCTCAAAGAATTGGTAGATTAAAGACAAAAAAAAATAAAAATTAGAAGTTGTGCCAAGCTTCAGTCAGAGACAAGCCCTCGAGCTGCTGCGTTCTCACATTTCAGCGAGCAGGAATGGGCAAAGGTGAGGCAAGAGGTAGATTCACTACAAAGAGGTGTGTGTGTGTGTGTGTGTGTGTGTGTGTGTGTGTGTGTGTGTGTGTGTGTGTGTGTGTGTGTGTGTGTGTGTGTG
>CAEGAF010137691.1:0-17461 GCA_903067075.1 Micropoecilia bifurca
ATAGATAGATAGATAGATAGATAGATAGATAGATAGATAGATAGATAGATAGATAGATAGATAGATAGATATCTATATCTATATATATATATTTTAGATACTTATTAAGTTCAATTTCCTTTCCTCAATCTGACAGATGGCTGCTTATTTGGGATGAAGAAACTGTATAATTACAGATTACTAATACAATCTATTATAGATCCTATAGTAACGATATACGCGACTCTCATTGAATGCAGAGTAAACACAATGTAACAGAAACAATTCTGTTTTTTAGGGCAAACTAAGCAAAATAAAACCAAACCTAAAAGGCAAAACACAAAGTGAGAAATCACACTTTTCGATTTTAGTGCCACAAGAAATTTTTTTTCTCTCTCTCTCTCTCTCTCTCTCGTGACGATCATCTGGAGCCCTATAAAAAGACCTTGGTCCAGCTAGTGGTCTCAGAAAGAAGAACCAGCAGCCGAAGTGAGATAAGAAGCAGCTCAGACTTCCGCTCTCGACATGGAGATGACTTCTAAACTTATGTTTCCTATCGTGGCGTTTTTCCTTCTCGTCGCCTGCAGCCCGTCGGAGGCTTGGTACAAGCAGGTGGCCGGACCGAACTACTACTCGGTGGGCAGAGCGTCCGGCTTGCTGTCCGGGATCCGGAGGTCGTCAACGTTGGCGAGGAGAGAGGAATCCCCGTCAGAGAGCGGAGAGTCAGCCACCAGCAGCGCCTTGTCTCAGTTACTCTCTCATAACTCCGTTTTGAAGACGATGGTTAGTGGGAATTCATTTGCTCAGTCAACTTTTCAATGTATTTTTTTGTTTGTTTTTTTCTTCATTACTTAGCAGACGAGGAAACGTAAGATCACAGAAATTTGGCTGCACTCTCTTTTTTCCGTTTTCTATGTATTAATTATTTAACGGTAACTGTTTATTCAGCGCCATGTGGCTCTAAGCTGCTAAAACTTAAACTTTAATGAGAAAACAGAAGCGAACCGTTCAGGGCTTTCTGTACCCCGATATTTTTCACATCAACATTACGAAAACATTCTATAATATTGTAAAAAATAAAAATAGAGTAATTTCTTTTTTAAAAATATGGATAGAATATTAGAACATTTGCATGAATGTACGCTGTATATTGCAGAATATTTGTTGCAGTGTAAAAGCAGCTTGAAACTCCTCTTCAATCAACTGCACAAAAACCAGTCGTGGTTTTAGATATTTTAATCCTGATTCTGTAACGATCTGTCTCCATTCTTTCCAAACAGCCTCTTTGCATTAAAGACATTACCCCAAACCTGCAGACCTGTGAACTCTTCCAGGAAACCAAGGGATCTCTGAAGTGCAAAGCAGACATCTTCCTCTCCCTGGACTCCTCAGACTGTGAAGGAGACTGATTGCTGTCCTTGGATCATGAAGCTTAATTCTTAAAAGGACATTTTGAAGAAAAAAAAGCATCTATGTTTAATGTGATGGGTAATGCTGTTGATGGAAGTTTGTTTTTCACGCACCCTTTTTGCTTGATTTATTTATTTTTTTAATGATGAAATATGTCTAATTGTTATCTAGTTCAGTGTTATTGTTCCTATTTGATCTGAGTTTACATCAATAAATGGATCATTCTGTGGATCTGGTTAAAACGCAAATCACAAAGATGTCATTTGATTCTTCACATTTCATCACTTTGGCAGCAAAGAAAAGCTTGCAAAGCAAGTTGAATACCATCCTGGAACTTCCTGACAGGGATATTATTTCGTATTTATGATACATTTCATTCACTAAGACTAGTTTGTTAAACTGAAAGAATATTTTTAGGATAGAACATGGATGCAACTCAAAATTTCAACATTTAAGCCACGGCTACTTGAACAATTATGACTGAGTAAAACAAATCTGGCAAACACTGGGGAGTATCATGTTACTTCATCCCTTAATCTACAGCAGAAATACAGAATGAACAGAAAAAAAACAAATGGCTGGAACAGTCAGTTACAGTTGTTTGCTAATCTGCTTTACACTAACCACAGCTGTTAGAAGGTCTACCCAATCACACTGATTGGTAAATCAACATGCAAGGTCAACACAATTGTCACATTGATTTGTAGAGCAGCATTTCATGGCAATTAAATCTGGAAGTACTTGGATCATCTACCAGTTTTGTATTTTACTGATTTGTCATAGAATTCTGCAACTTTAGTCAGAACGGATGGAAAGAATCTAAACTGCAACTTTGAGGTCTTTCTAAAAATTCTCAGATGTGCATTGGATAGATGAGCTAATAAAGATTGTGCATTTAGTGTTTGCACCTGTTCTTGCAATTACATCTGTTTCTAAACTGAAGTCACTTATTGAAAATCATTTGGCGATTGCTTTTCCCAGAACACAATATTACACCTAAACCGCATTATCCGATACATTTGCCATCACAGATTGAATCATAGGTTAAATGGATAGACGTATGTGCATGCGGTTTGAGTCTAAACATTGTTTTTTTTAAACAATGGGCTACAAAGTTACATTTTAAAAATATTTGCATATCTCTGATAAATCAAAACCAAACATATGCAAGTTGTCAAATGTTGACCCTTCAGTTCACCCAATCTTTTTAAGTGAAAGATGGGACCTATATCTGATGTTAAAGATCTACAGTGTTTACGAGGAAAACTGAGACTTCATTGGTTATGATATATTACACCTTGCTGTATCTATCAAGTGGGTTGTAATAAATGGCAGTAAATACATCGCCCAGAAGTCTTTCATAACTGCAAATGGTAATTTGCCAGAATTTGCACTTATAAATATTTAGTTGATTCGACACTGTACTGTTTGGAATACCAATCTTTTGAAGCATATCAAGTCTAAGTCCCACATTTTGCACATGCTACTGAATTAGTGGATGCAGAAAAACTGGTGGATTTTTACCCCATATTATACATATGATAAATTACACCTTGCTGTATCTATCAAGTGGGTTGTAATAAATGGCAGTAAATACATCGCCCAGAAGTCTTTGATAACTGCAAATGGTAATTTGCCAGAATATATATGTATATATATATTTAGTTGATTCGACACTGTACTGTTTGGAATACCAATCTTTTGAAGCATATCAAGTCTAAGTCCCACATTTTGCACATGCTACTGAATTAGTGGATGCAGAAAAACTGGTGGATTTTTACCCCATATTATACATTAAGCAGCAAAAGCAAAATATTTGTTTCGATGAAATATTATCTTGGAGATATAATTGAATTGCACAAAAATAAAAAATAATCCAGTGTATTTTAATAAGATAGGTCTTGATCACTTTATTTTGATGTAGTTTTGTGATGACTGTGGAGGTGCTGGGGAAATATACCTGAATCCAAAATGAACAATTTCTGAAAATTGTTTTAAGTGTGACATGTTAATTATATCAATATCAAATGTCAATTCACACGACTCTGCCAAATGTAAAATTATGTTTTCTTATTTTACATAGTCATTAAAAATTAAAATTCTGTTTTATTAGAGGTTGAGGTCATAAAGTCTCTTTCTTGAAATAAGAATTTTTAACTTTAAAAATATGTTGCACTGCTTTGTAAGTACAGAAATTCTAGTTTTAATACATTTACTTGTAACATGTAAACATTTCTCAATAAAGCTTTAAAATCTTGACATATTTAAGGAAAAACACTTAAAATAAGATTTTTTCTAATCATGCTGTAGCGTTTTACTGTGTCTTCAGGATTAAGTACAGTGTTCATTTTCAGCCACACTGATTAACTTATACAAACTATTTCAAGATTGATCTAGGAAGGCAATAGGTTGCTCTGGATTTGATTTGCAAAAAATATTAATACCAAGTTGCAGTGTTGACATTTTAATGTTCATGTACATTTGGACACTGGCTTTTATTCTTTTCCCAAATGTCGACTAATTTTCCTTCCACTGCCCAAATATGCACTGCTTTGGGCTTTTCAATGAGAAACATCCCCAAAGAGCCACACACACACAAAAATGGAAAAAGACTACCTGAAATTACTGTAAATTTGCAAATTTAAAATATGACTGGATGTCCAACAGAAAACTGCAGTGTGTACAGTTAAATGTTTCAATAACATTTTAATTGAAGCCAAGACACTTTGGTAACTCAATAATTGTTTATTTTTCTAGAAAATTTGCATGGATATTAAAGGAAGATACGAGATGATCGAGACTAATACTTTATTTAAAATAATTTAGAAATAAAACGGCACCATATATACAATTGACTTAGCAAGTCACATGGCCCTTTGTTTTAAAAGCATTAAAATAAAACTATAAAATCACAGTAATCACCATCTAAACGTAGAGCGTAGAAGAGACCTACAACAGCTGGACAGCTGATAGGTTCTCCTTGATGATTTGATCAATGACCATGTGGAAGACCACCTTCATCACTTCAGAGTCGATGGCCGTGCCGAAGTGGTGGTAAACGGGTCTGCTCGAGGCTATGTCACAGGCCGAGAACACGGCAGAAACATGGTGGGCTGCAGCGTCCACGTCACAGTCTGCTCCTAGACAGGCAAAATAAGTTTCTCTCATCTCAAACTGCTTATTCACTTTCTGAAAAATAGAGGCAACAAGACATTGGCTGACTTTTTTTTTTTTTTAATCAAAATCCAAATACATGAAACACAATGCCGACACACAGAACACCTAGCAATGAGTCTGGAATGATGCATCACCATGATCCAGACTGAATAAATAAAATGAACAATGTATTTCAATCTGTATGCACAAAGATTTCTGTTTACCACACCAGCAGAGGTGATGTTGCAAGAATCCAAAGTGCTGAATTTATAAGCAACTTTCAAATGTTGGATTGTTCAACTCTCTCACACCTTTCATTGTTCGGTAACAGACATGGCCAAAGGAGGACTGAAGAAACTAGTGTTCTGCTTGTATTCTGCTTTCTATGAGTCATTCGTTTTATAAATGGAAACTAATATGATAAATTCGAAACACAGTAAAGTCAGATGAGATGCTAAAAATGGCTTTAGAATAAGACATTCACAGAAAATATAAATGATCTGGGTTGTTCTCTCTACTGTACCTTCATAGCACGAAAGGTAAAATCTCAAGTGTCTCCCAGAGTGCAGGATCTTCCTCCGGAAAAGATCAGTTTTGTTTAGAAACAAAATCTATAAGACATATAGAAGAAAAAAAGCAGTAGAAAGACCCAAAGATGTAAATGTATGTTTTCAGTCATAACTTGATAGCAAAAAACTAAGTAGAAATGGACTTTTCTTCATTTTCCATTACTTCCATTTGTATTAGTGACTTTATAGCTTCTTGAGTCTTATTTCAAAACATAGAAAGATGAATCAGTACCAAAGTCAGTGGACAAACTGTAAAGTGAGTTTTTGAGAATGAAATGGCCAGTTGACATTAATCTGTTTGTTGTGGAGCCTTTAGGGCTGTTTACTATAATCTCACTTTCTCAAAAGAAATATGCCGCAAGAGTGCCGAGTAACAGCTCAGGAGAACAGAGTAGAACTAAGTCCAATTCCTAAAAAAGGTTGAAATAAATAGTAGTAGCTAACTATGGTATCTTGTCAAAAACATTTAAGTTAAATTTTATATATGGATTATTATTTTTCATGACATTACATTTCCCT
The DNA here is from genome assembly GCA_903067075.1 of Micropoecilia bifurca. Lineage (NCBI taxonomy): Eukaryota > Metazoa > Chordata > Actinopteri > Cyprinodontiformes > Poeciliidae > Micropoecilia > Micropoecilia bifurca. Next base: position 5,634 of record CAEGAF010137691.1, read on the forward strand.
GAATAAACCGACATCAATAATTTATCACAAAAAAAAATCTGTAAGAGTAGCCTTCACAACAAAATGTTTAAAATTGATTAATTTAATGCAGAAATGTGTGCCAACCAATTTCGTACAGGGTTATTTTTAACCACTTGCAGAGAAATGGGCCTTTCACCAAATTGCTCCCAATTTTGATCTCAAACAAATCATATCCTGATACATATTGAACTATTGAGAAGTTTACTTAACTTTAACTTTTTTTTCCAATTTTAGAAACAATACAAGCAGGTAATCATAAAAATGCTTAAATCTTACATATTAATTTGTTTAATATTTTCCTAAGTCCAATTGTTTCAGTGAGCAAATATAGGCTTTTATTGAGGTAACGATACCATTTTCCTCTAGTAACGAACTGCCACAAAGTATAAATCAGATTTTTACTGTGTTGAATGTCTGTTTTATAATATATTCACCATCAATGACAAAAAAAGAGAAATTTATTTTATTTTTTACTTTTCTGGGTAATTCACCAATTAACTGCACAATTCTTAAGTAGTATTTCAGAAGAGCAGAAGAAATCTTGTTTTTTTTAACAACAACAATACTTGTTTTTAATGTGTTGCTAAGAGATGAGTGCATTTTCTGATAACCAAGTTCCACAAAAGTAAACATCTGATTTTTACTTTTGCAAGACTTACAAACTTTCCTGTGTCTACGTATTTAAGCAGTATTTCAAAAGAGCTTATGTTTTATAAACAATAATGATTTCTTGTTATTAATGTGGTGTTAAGAAATGAGCGATTTTTTCTTATAACGAACTGCCACGAAGTATAAATCAGATTTTTATTTTTGTGATGAATGTCTTTTATAATATATTCACCATCAATGACAAAAAAAGATAAATTTATTTTATTTTTTACTTTCCTAGGTCATTCACCAACTAACTGTACAATTCTTAAGATAAGTAGTATTTCAAAAGGGCAGAAGAAATCTGTTTTTTTGAACAACGACAATACTTGTTTTTAATGTGTTGCTAAGAGATGAGTGCATTTTCTGGTAACAAAGTCCACCAAAGTTAACATTTGATTTTTACTTTTGCAAAATTTACAAACTGTACATTTCCTGTGTCTAGGCAGATAAGCAGTATTTCAAAAGAACTTATTAATAAACAATAATGTTTTCTTGTTATTAATGTGGTGTTAAGAGACGACTTATTTTCTGGTAATGAACTGCCACGAAGTATAAATCAGATTTTTATTTTTGTGTTAAATGTATGTTTTATAATATATTCACAATCAATGACAAAAAAAACCCAAACATTTTCACCTTTTTCATAACTCAACAACTGCACAATTGTAGTTTAGTAAGATAACTTGTATTTTAAAAGACAAGAAGAAATCTTCTGTTTTTTGAACAGAAGATTTCTTCAGAATCTGTTGCTAAGAGATGAATGCGTTTCTGGTAACCACATGCCATGTAGTAAACAACTGATTTTTACTTTTCCAAAGGTAAGAATCAGAAGGCAGTTCATTGACATTAGCACAAACATTGGTAATGTCGCTACTGCCCATATTAGCAGTATCCTTTCCCCTAAAAAAAGCTTTTTACCCATTTTGTTTATTTATTAGCCATGTTTAATAATTAATTAAATTAATTGTTATTAATTAATTAATTAATTAATTAATTCATTCATTCATTGTGGGTTCCAACTGGGCGTTCAGTCAGAGCGTCAATGGCGGTGTATAGTGACAAATTATTTAGCTATATAACACTTTAAATGACTCAGTGTGATTTGGTACAACATTTTTAGGCGAGAATGTAAGTGTGTAAATCTCATATCTGATCGGTTCATCAATACATCACCAAATTGCAATATTGCTCTGACATTTTCAGACTTGTCTGCTACCGCTGCGCTAACAGCTAGCTTCCCGCCAGCTGGTATACCTAGAGAAAACTCCTAACTCCGGGCACATTGTTATAAAAACTCCCGCTAGCTTTCCCCAATGAGCGAGTTAAACACCGATATCATTTAGACAGGTCTGGTTGAAAAATGTCTGATTTATAAAGTATTTCAAAGCAGAGCACATCGGTTTGATTGTTTAATTGAAGCTAAGCCTTCAAACATAATATGCGAATAATCTGTATTCCTTGTAGAAAAGTGCAGTATACATTTGAACATTTTAGAATCAAACTAAGAGATTTCCTTTTTACTTTGGAACATCCGTTTCTATAAAAGGTGAAGAATAATATAGAAATCAGTAAAACATGACTGGCAAACAAACTTCAGCTCCGTTTTATTTTTTATTTTATTTTTTTCTTCTCCTTTCTTTGCTTCACCCTGTCACGGTTGCTTGGGAACATGAGTTAGCTGAGGTGGGGGCGGGGCCAGTTGGTGAAGGCTGGTCCTGTCCAAATCCACAGATATTTGTCTTCCGGTCTTAGTTTATTCCCGGCCTTCGAAGGACCAGTCCTATGTAGACCGGTCCTTCGAAGGATGCAGACCCTGAATTCGGACACAGCTATTGAGTACATTGTAGCTTACTTTTATCATTGATGGGTTCCAATGTACTGGCACACTTTGGCAGGCCCTGTTTAAATTTCTTCAGAAATTTTCTAACTCATTTTATAATTTTTTTCTGGTTAGGTAACAGTTTTGTATTGCTCAAAGTACTAAGTATTACTAAGTGCCTCAGTACTTTGGTTGCCTATTATTGTAAATATGTTGTAGAAATAAACCTGGACTGGACACCATTTACAATTAACCCGTCTGTCCAAAAGATTATAACCGTTCCAATCAGAACCAAGGAACGTCTTACTGGTTTATATTATTTAAGGACGTTATGAGCAGATAAGAAATGAATTTACTTCAGTTGTAAAAGGAGGTATGAAACATTCCCAGAGCCGATTCATGCTGGGTAGTAAACATGTTACTCTAATGGCGACCTTTTCATACCACAAGTCATGAACAGAATGGCCAAAACAACATAGGCACAAATTGGCGATTGAGCAAAGTCAAAAGCACTGAAAACACAATCAGGTCCAACACTAAAAATATGGATGAAAACTTTGTCTCCAAGTGGGGGAGTTTGCACTAGTTTATCGGTGAATTAATAAGGTCTTCTCATTATGCATATGTTGGATAACTGAGGAGAAAAATGGGTGTGTGTGGTTAATCATAATTTTTAAAACTACCTTAGAGAAGCCTTGTTTGATCATCAAATCCAATAAAATTAATGTTCCTGTTCAAATAGCAGATAAAATATCAAGTAATCTCCAGTCACACCATAGTTCTGTTATTTCCAGCGACCTTATCTGACTTTTTTCCCACACGAGAGACAAAAGGAAAGGACCACATAGAATTTAGAAGAAAAAAAGCTGAAAAGGCAAAACTCTACCCCAGATATCTCAAGATGAACTGCAGAAACAAATAATTTCTATTCATAATCAAAGCAACACATTGTCAGAAAACAACCACAGCAGCTGTTAAATGTGGTGACAGCAAACTAGAATCTGTATGCCAATTATGCTCATCAGATGCAATCAAAGCTTTGTGGGCAGCGTTTACATAGCGTGTAAGATTTCTTAAAAAGCTCATGAGTGCGTCTATCCTGTCGTCATATTTAGAACAGCATGAGAAAAGAGAATAGCAAGAGGTTAGAAAAGGTAAGGATACAAATTATTGTATACCCTTTAACACTTCATCTATTTTATGGAGATTTTGACAGACAAAGTAGAAAATTATTGCAAAGTAAAATAAATAGATGTTGTAATATATTTTACAAATGGTAATCTAAAAAATTTAGCATGCGTTTACATAAAACCCCTTGGCAAGCTTTTTTGTAAAACCACCTTTTTCCATCAATCTTTGAGTCTCTTCTGCAGATTTTTTGTTATGTAGCAGCTCTGCACATCTACGGACTGATGTTTTCATGCATTCCTTGCATAACAGCTCAAGCTAAATCGGACTGGATTAATTGTGCATCTGATCAGCAATTTTCACAGATTCTTAATTGGATTTAGATCTTGACTTTCAGCCACTTTTACCAGTACTATGCTTTGACTACCAAGTGTAATCTCATGTCCTGAATGGTAAGGTGTTCCCCTGGCTCAACACACATCAATAAAATAAAGGCTCTTATTACTGGGTTATTTTGCTGGAAGTTGGAGCACCATGGAACGTGGTGCTCCATCCCAGCACCACGTTCCATGGTGGGTTAGGGTTGCAAAAGCCTTTCTTCTTCAATAACATTTCCCATCAATTCAACAACATTTCCCATCAACTCTGATCATGCTCCATGTACGTTCTCCATACATGATGATGCCAACACCTTTTTTTTGAAGTGTGGATGGAATGTTCAGGTTGCTTTGCGGTGTTCATTTTCTGCCACGATCAAAACTTTTCATGTTTCATCAACGGTTTCTTTTTGGTCTCGTCTGATCAAAGCCCCTTCTCCCACACGCTTGCAGTGACCTACATATAGTTTGTGGAAAACTGCGTGTAATGAAGGCTAGATTTATGGCGTACATGACTAATCAATGTTATCTCAACTCCCACTTGAGAAAGTGATATCCGAGTCTTGGTTGCTTCTTGGTTACTACTCTACTTAGTCATTTTAGTGGAATCTAGTTCTGGCAGGTTAGCAGCTGTGTCTTACACAATAGATTGTGCAGTGCACAATTAAAGACTTGAAAGCATTAACTTTAAATGTAACCGTGTGTTAAACCTTATAACTTGATCCTTGTCGGATGTGTTCTTGAGTCTTCATAATTCTCCATTAATGTTCCTAAAACTTCTGAGGAATTCACAACGAATATGTGTTATAACATTGCAAAAAGAATAAACTACCCTTCAGGTGACTTCTGGTACAGTTGTTCACTCTGGATTTTATTTAGCTGCATCAGACTATAGAGGGTTAAATTTCAATCTGTCACACTTCAGATTTCACATAGAAAAACTTACCAGGGAAGTTTTCTTGAAGACTGTGTTTGTGCAGATTGATGAAAAAAATTCAAGGCTTTCTTGAAGTCTGTTCTAATAAAAGAAAATAAGGTCAGGTAGATAAACCTAAGAAAAAAAGGTACAAAAAAATCCATATAATTACAAACTATTAATATAGTTTAATGACATACCATTGACGGATCCTTAAACACCATCTGATCATAGCTGCTGAGAGCCACAACAAACAATAAGGCATGAATAGAATCAAAGCAGCTCAGCCACTTTCTTCTTTCACTGTGTTGGCCACCAACGTCATACAATCTGCCAACAGACAAGAAATAACATCCAAATCAATCTTTTAAAAAATGATTGAAAATTACATGAAACCTTCCAGACATCATCAACGCATATACAGCTAATCTGCAAAAGAAAGAAAAAATAAAGTATTTCTTTACAAAGTAGTTTTAGTTGTGATCAAGTGTATTAAAGCAATAAAAAGTCCCCACTATTCAAATATTGAAGACATCTGTTTCAACAGAGTGGCACCCAGTGAACCTTAGGGTCTGGGTGACATGGGTAATGAGTTTCAATTTGGACCAAAGAGTCTCCAGGTGCAAGATTGCCGCATGTCACCAGCGACGAGGCATTTATCTTCTGAGTCAGTTGTACCAAGCTGGAGGAGGATAAGTGTTAACTGAACTGACAGCGGTAGCTGAAGTGGTGGAGAAAAGAATAATCACTGCAGCTTTCCTGAGTTACCAATTTAAAACATGAGATCCTGTCATTTTATGGCAAACTTTGCTTGATTTAGAATTAATTCAACAAAATGTACAAAAGGTGTAACAGCATTTTCATATCAAGATGACAGCAAGGCCAACATTAGGCTTTTAAGTTATTGAGCTGTTTTAACTGGAAAAATGTTTAGATCCAGATATATTAGAAAATTAGAAAAAGAGAGTTAGATCCATAAACTAGCCTCATCAAGTTTACAGCAAGAGTTCTTACTTTTTGTTTATCGTTTTTTTCTCAAATTACATTTTCAACTACACACACACACACACAAACACACACACAAGTTCTCTATGGATTCTAACCTGCAGCCCCCAGAAACACAATGTTATCCAAGAAAGTAGATAAAGAACATCGTTAAAGGTATCTAAAAAGAAAAGTTTCAGTGGTTTACTGATGAACTTCTTCATATTTGGTTGATTTTTTGTGGCTAATTACAAAGTTTAAGGCCATCAATATTTAATGTCTAATTCACCCCCTGGCCCTTCATTCAGTTTACCACTGAAAGATTCTTCTGTTTGTTGAAATGCCTTAAAGGGGAGTCCGAGACTCTTCAGAGCTTCAATAACTCAATAAGAGACAGCTGGAAGTTTATTTTTCATTTACTTATTATTTTCATTATTGTGGGTATAGATCAAGTTGTCTGTTTAATTGATTCTTTAGGACATTTGAAGTCGGATCGTTTGGTCAGGTATCTCTTCAGTTGGCAGACGCTTTTGAACATCTGCTTAGTAGTCATCTTTAAGATAAAAAAAATACCAACATACAGTATGTGCTGATTCTGCAAACAGTTTTGTTTGGTGAATCACTTTTATTTTTGCAAAACAGTGTTGCAGTTAACATTCTGTTGCCATCTCCCCTCATAAAAAAGTTAAATGTCCCTTGCTGAAACTGTCTAGTTAATGTTTAAAGTGCTGCGGTAAGCAGGTTTTTAGGCTTGCCACACTTCCCTCCTACACTCTTATCAATGCATTTACATAATTTAAAGTTCTTGTTTGATTAATAATGCAACTTAAAGTTTCCAAATTCTCTTATTCAAGATTATCGAGTCCTCATTTTAGAGTCAGGATTTCTTGACTCAATGTAAATTTAGAAGACCGATTTAAAAACCCACTCATCTTCAGGTTAAAGCTTTTTTTATATACGGCATTTATTTCAAAGTCTTACCTAAAGATTGTTTCATTTACTTGAAACTGTGTCTCAATGATTCCACAAGTCCTCACTCTGACTCTCAGGACATCCATCTCCGTGGGAATGTAGTTTGGCGAGATGATTCGACTTATGTTTTCAAAGAAGCTGCAGATGACCAGGAAAAAAGGAAGACATTTGACAATAAATACGTAATTGACTAACTGTATACTGTGTTTTCTTGTTCTTTTTCCATTGGTTCTAGTATTTTTTCTAATCAATTCTTAATCAGTTCACAAATATTTTTAAAAGCATATGAAACACAAAACAAAGGAAGCTTTAGTTTTTAAAAACAAGATGGCAAATTATTGTCGGCCAATATTTTTTCAGGACCTTTGTAACAACAACTAATTTCAATCTGTAGTGATGTCCTCCAAGCTGCAGTATAGTCACCAAAGCAGACGAAAAAAAAATCACCTCCCTGAGTCATGATGGTACTTTCACACTTAACCACAAGATAATAAGTTCTTTTCATACCAAAGGATTGCATACACCCCAACACAAGTAAATGGGGAAATGTACTGTAGAACTGAATTTTGAGAATTGCCTTTGATGTATTTAAGCATCAAAAGAAAATGCATTAGAAACTGAAATTTCATCTCATGGAAGCATCAGTGAAAATTGAAACCTTTCAATGAAACTCTGCCTCCAGGTGTCTTATGTGAATCATGCCATTAATCACTTGATATGACTTAATATCATTTGCGACAAGAAGACAAAAAGGGTTTTCTGGAAATGCTCAAATAAATAAATAATAATAAAAAAAAGCTATCCTGACTATCGAAATTCTTCGAAAATTTAGCGTCTAAGAATGTTTTGCAAGTTTCTGAAATATTTGAAAAATCCTGACTGCAGTTTTTGTGAATGTTTAAATGCATCAGAAAAAAGTTAAAATGCATATATTTGAGGTCAGCTATGACATTTCTTCTCTGAATTCGTTGTGGTCTATTCTGCAAACAAGACATTTTTGGGGACCAACTTCTGTATAAGTGGGAATCCTTTCGACCTGTTTTTATTTTTTCTATAAAGTGCTATGAAGATAACATTTGCTCTGACACTGCACTATATAAAATAAAATTAACTGAATTTTACAAAGACTCAGAGAAAAAGCTAAACCTGTTCCAAACAGATTGCAATTTAAAACGCCCCAAACTGCTTGGATGCTCGCATTTATAGTAGGGCTTAATTAGAACGCTTCTCGTAAACGCACCTTACAACCGCAGATAACTACATAACTGTAACTACATATTTTCTTTTAACATTAACCGCTCACTTCAAGCCCACGCCACCATCAGAGAAGTCATTTTACACATTTTTGTGCCTGGGGAAGTCAAGTGTGTCACGACACAGTCTAATCCAACATTTCTGGAGGGAGAAATCAATGGCGGGTCTAGCAAGGTGAGATCACTGAAAGAGAGACAGGCGAGTCTCATATAATCCCCCAGCAACCGACTTTATCGAGTTCCAGTAATGAAGCTGTCACACCTCCGTCCTTTCTCCGTCTGACCACCCGGAGTAGATTTTATCTTGACTGATCGCCTCTCTGCTGCCTCAAAGATAAGAAGTTCATTCTGCCCACTGAGTCCACATTTATTTAAAAAGACAAATCACTTCTTTTACTTAAAAGAAATAATCACAATCCAATATTTAATCATATAGCCACTCGGGTGTCCAGCTTATTACCGAATATTGTGTGCAACAAGACAAATGCACATTTCGGATTGCTTTTCTGCAAACATATTCTGTTCTTTACATAATGATGCTGCACAAAAGCACTCATCGAAAATACTGAACACAGAGCACAAAGCAGAGAGGTGGGAGTTGATGAAATTTTGAAGGCCACTCTGCTTTTACACAACTCTTGAAAAGCATTATTGCATGATCCAACGACAGAGCAGAGAAAAACAAGTGCTGTTCAGACAAAAACATTTTGGAACAAATGTGGGAAAAATAACAGTATTTTGCACAAGTATTCATAGCACTTTTTCCACATTTTGCCATATAGTATGAAGATCAGCAGACTTTTATGAGGAAAAGCAGCTTGATCTGTGCAGGAGTGAAAACCAAATCTGAAAGGTGTGGCATGCACTTGATTAAAGCCAACTTGTCTCTCAACTTAAGAAGTCCATAGCTCAAGTGAGAGAGTGTGTTGACAGGAAAACGTCTAGTTGTGCATTCATTAAACAGGTTTTATGAAAATGTGGCAAGTAGTTAGATGTTAAAGTCCCAATTGGAGTTGATCAAAAGATGGAAAACAATAAGCTAATGTCAGATAAGGCCAAAAATCAACATATCTATACATACAAACTGCCATGCGTGGCAAATACATAACTCTACACATGGCCTAAAACTCATTATCTCCATGATAAAACATGGAGATGCCAACATTTCTCTGTGGGTGTGATTTTCTATAGAAGGAATTAAAAAATAAAAATAAAAGCTAGTTATAGCTTTGATACATCCCTCAAATAAGTAAAATTGATTCCTCTCTTTTTATCACTTATCAGAGCAATGCAAACTTTACAGCCAAGTCAAACACTTCACTTTACCTCAAGCTACACACAACCCCACACATATGCTACTATTCATCTTCTCATTAGAGACAAAAATAGTTACTCTCATCATGTATGTTTCATGTACTCCACCCTTATTCTCCTCCACCTGGATATCTGCAAACGGTTCTTATTTATTATAATTTGATGTGATTCTAATTAGGCCTCCTATTCCATAAATGTCACGCAAATCGTTTCCTGATGGGATGGGAATTATTCTCAGTGCTGCTTTTATCATTTGCTCTCTATAGACAGACAAACTGTAACTACACACTCCTTACTGGGCAATTTCCCTTGACATTTCCACTGTCAGTCATAATTGGGAAGGCGATTGTGCTATATAAACCGCCCTGAGGTTGATGTACTCACTAGAGAGCGGAGTCGTTCAGATCGTACTCGGGTCCTCTGGCCGCAGCGGCCCTCACCCCCTGGTCGGCCCAAAGGGCGCAGAAGGCTTGAGCCACAAAAGGGAGCAGCTGCTGATCTTCTCCCAAACACTGGCTACAGGACAGAACGCAGCGGGCTTGGATCTGGTTTAGGTATGGGAACATTATACAGTCAGAGTCAATAATATAATGCTGGGATATTATCTTTACCTCATGCACCACGGACAGCACAAACCTGGAGGAATTACTTTGATTTCATAGTGCACTAAAATCTCTAGTTATCAGAGAGGTTAAGTTTTGATGTTAGTTTTATCAGATAATTATGGTGATTTTTTTAGATTACAGCTAATGGAAACCCCAAAATCAACTCTACCAAATTAAAGAATATCAATTTTTTTTTAAAAATGTGTAAAAGAAAAACTGCTGTAAAGCAAAATCACCAAGACTAAGGATAAATGCTTGATGCTATTTACAACAAATCTATAAGATAGTAGCTTATTGAAATGTAGCTTATCTGTATAAAAAAATAATAAATCGCTCAACAAAAGCTGAAATCTCATCTAGTCTTAATGACTTCTGTTTATTACAGACTTTAACACTCACTGAAAGCTAGAACACAACTAAAGAGTTGCAACGCAAAATGGATGCAAACGCTTCTTTTCTATTCGTAAAACCAAATATTATACAAGTGCCGCTCATGAGACGTGGACGCCATGCTTCACATAGGCAGAGAGCGCCCTCTAGTGGATTAAAAAAGCAGGTGCAGTGAAAGCCAAACTATCTCTGGCTCACCTTGTTCTTCTTATTAGCGAGATGTATCCGCAGCTTGCCCATTCCTTGCAGAACAATCTTCATAGAGGTTAGAAGGTTATCCAACACTGCAGGCTTTGAAAACATTTGTCCATTTCATTCATCTTTATTCAAGAAGGGAAAAAAAGTATACAGTATTTTAAAAATGCGTGATAATAGTATGAATGCTTGGTACCTTGAAACTAAGACGTTCCTGGCTGGAGAAGCCACGGCTGTGTATTATCTTCATCTGTCTGATTATTGTGCTCTTTCCGCTCTCTGCAACTCCTGCCACACAAACAGCGTTTTTGCAGTATTTAACCAAAGTGTTTGAGAGCTGCTAAGTGATGCAGCCTATATACACACCAAGCATGAGGATTTTGATTACGTTCCTTTCGGCCCTGGCATGATCACAAAGGTCTTTCTCGATTGTGGAACTCTTTATTTGGGCTTTCTTGGTTTCCTCCGAGATATCCTGTTGGAGGCACATTCCCAGGCAGACCTAACGGAAACAGGCATTTAAATTACAGAGATGTTGAAATAACCAAAGAAAAAGGGGCAATTATTTTATTTTGTTCATTTATTTTTTGCTAAATCTCCAGGAGAATTAAAATGTATATATATAATAATCGTCTACAGACATTATGACAAATAGGACTTAATTAGGGAGAGCGAAAGTAATTTCCTGATTTCAAATTTCAGACAAAACTTTCTGAAGTTGTTTATCAAACAAGGTTTTGCTGCGTACCTTCAGCGACAGATGAAGCATTTTTAAACAGCGAAACATCCCTCAGCTGCTGCTCTTCGTTTCTCAACAGCTTTGACTTGCTGCTGTTTCTCCTGGCATCAAGCAGCCGTAACTCGGAGGAGCTAATTTGCTTAATTAGGAACGCAACTTGTACCGCATCCTGTCAAAATAAAAGCATGCGTCACCGGAAAAGGTGAGTCCCTAAAGAATAAAATGAGCAATTTTGTTTTGGCAAGATTTTTTTATGTTCATGTGCAAGATGTTCGACTCATTGATAAGAATTTGTGAAAAAATGATGATATCAATAGTCTGTGTGGAGATGGCCCAATATTTATATAAAAGTATTAATTAGGAGCCAATTGGAAAAGTAGCTTCATCACAATTTCGCAGGATATAAATAGACATCCATATATCTAGATTTATCTATCTATCTATCTATCTATCTAGATATATAT
>CAEGAF010137705.1:0-19355 GCA_903067075.1 Micropoecilia bifurca
ATTATAAATAGGAAAAATATTTACAAATATATAAAAACAAGAAGTAGACAATGAAATGTATAGTAATAAGAATGTACAAAATGGATGAAGTATGAATTTAGTAGTGCAACATTTTAAAGTGTCTCTGCTCAAAGACTAAGCTTAACTTATAAATTGTGCTTTTGTGCTTGTTTTTTAATAAAGGCTACATTGGAACAGATTATTATAAATAAAAGGGAAGGTTATGTTTAGTAAGACTTGGACAATTACGTTAATTAAAATTGATCTTTAAAAATATTTATGTTTTGCAATTTACTGTCCAAATTCTACTCAATTCCAAGAAAATAGACACCCCTATCTTAGGGGAAACTAAATTGTTATTGTATTCCTCCGCGACGCAGAGCATCATGCACGGGAAGGCGTAGGGCGAAGAACGCCTGGCGGAGTGATTTAGTAAGGGCTACACCCAAGTCTGTGTCTGGTCGCAGCGGCTGCTCTTCGTTGCCTAGACGAGAAGAAAGCCGGAACGTGACAGAGCCGGGGGTTTAGGTTGCTGGATGCCCGTTAACCATCAAAAAAATACTGCTTCTTCTTCGTTGGAGAGACGACCGTGATTTATTTTCACTTGCCGTGCTTTATTCCCCATCCTAGAACTAATATCAATAACATGTCCTGGCAAAGCTACGTGGACAACCTGATGGCTGATGGCAGCTGCCAGGACGCGGCCATTGTGGGCTATACAGACGCCAAATACGTCTGGGGATCGTTTTCTGGCGGAGCCTTTTCCAAAATTACGGTTAGTGTGCTCTCTCTGTCCTGTATGTAGATTAGAAAACTGTAAAATACGCAGTTGATTTGAAAAAAACCCCAAAAACGTTTATCTGCATAGCCTGGCCTTGTTGAATGAGTGCGGTACACATGGTATGTAGTGGTCCACCACGAGATGTACACGAACTAGCGTGCATACTTGCTTTTTAATTTTTTGTCACTATTCAGGTACTCGTTTTATGTTTTAACCCGAAAGGAGTTTCAATTTCCCGAACTGTCCTTGTACATGGTCACTAGAGTTATCGGAGATGACCCAAGTGTTCGGAAAACTGTAGCTAACGGGGTTAGCCATGTTTGCTTCTCATGCCGGTCATTTGTTTTGAACATTAAGTTGCCTATGTTTGTGTTAAATGTTACCCATAAATAATTTTACATCTTAATACTAGCTTAGCTAAAATTTATTGTACAATTAAACCCCTGTTGCTGAGAATTCAACCCGAGGAAAGCTGTATGTCGGCAACGCTAATCAAGCTAACGGCTTAGCTCAAATGGGGGTGGTCATCCTCAATGGAAAACCGTTGGAAGCTAATGCTACGAGCTAGCAGCCGTTGGTCTTTTTTTTCCTGTTCGGCTTCTGTGAATCTCACTACCGCCCCTTTTTTCCAAAATGGCGGATACACATTCAGTTTCTTGTCCGTTTATATTCTAATAGAAAATGTCTTGACATTTATGTTGCATTTTGGTGTCTTGACACCAGAATCTTTGTTGAACCGATGTCGGTTTTAAATATGTTTTTCTTTTTTTCAATATCATTCGATTGCAGCTGTGGGTTTAAAATCCTTGTCGGTTGTCCTTCGCGTTTTTCTCGAGCCACCATTTTGTATAAAAAATGTAATTATAATATTACGGGATTTCATGATGTTGTATAGGGATTATAACGATATTGTTACGCTTTGACGTGCATTGTGTAGCGCCATAAAATGCTGAGCCATGCTACAATACGTGAACGTGTTTTCCGCATTTAGCTAAAGCTAATGAGAGTGTCCACTCCTTCGATCTAAAATGTAATTTTCTCGTTGCTGTAGATCATAATCAGAAAACAATATATTAATGTTTTGACTCTATGGAAACCTGACATACCACTGTTTGAGCTTAGCTTTTCCCCCCTACACTAGTAAAGATGGATCTTTCGAACATTATGGTGGAGCAGCGGTGCCCAAACTTTTTGAGACCAAGATCTACTTTTTCTGTCACCAGCCGGCTGAGATGTACCTCATGACACAAAGAACCTGAGGCCAGCAGATGGCAGTCAGTTATGGTGGTTCTGAACTTTGGTTTGATGATCTCAATGTGATACATTTCAGACTGATGGGAGGAACCACAAAGCTCTGTTAGGTTAAAGCCACATCTTGTGAAGTTGGGATATTTTTCCTCCAACAGGTTCCAGAGGAATCACCTCAAACCAAATGCTGGACTGGAATTTATTTCAATGTCATTTGTGAATGTTAACTTATCATTTTCAGCAGTGGAGCTATAAAGATTGAGAAACATTATTTTGGAGAAAGTTTCATTAACATCAATATTTCTACTAAATAAATGGCATGTTTGATAAAGGAAAAGCCTCTCAGACTCAAAGCAAGATGCCAGAGAGCACCAAACTTGAAAAAATGTATATATTGGACAACTTAATTTAGCATAATTATTGCGGTAGGAGCCATTTGCTACTTAATGAAATACATTTGTCCTATTTGATGTTTGTTGTGAATGACATGCGAACAAGGTAATTAGTCCAAGTTTGAACGTTATTTATTGAATAATGAACGTTTATTGAACGTTCAGAAACTACAGCGACTGTGATGCGCCACAACAAAGGTAAACAAAGATAAAATAACCCAAACAGGTGATCGACTCAAAACCTATCATACCTTTTTACTCTTTGTCGCTTAAGCACACCCGTTGCCGTGGCAAGCGCCTGCGCCCCAAGCCGAGCAGAGATTACGTTAAAAATACAACATTCAGTCCGTTATGATATTAGGTTTTCAGGCTTGGTATTTATTTCGCAAATATTAATAAGCGCTCCCCTGAGCACAGCGAAAGTTGATTAGCTAATTTAAACTGCTGCTCTGTTTGTCAGAGTCTATCTTTGAGTCGCCTTTTTTTTTTAATTGAACCAAAATGCACCAAATTACGCAACACCGTGTTGAAACAATAATTACTGATATCATTAATTTGAACATTTTTATTGTTATTGTTATTCTTTAATAAAGTTACAAACGTTTTGGATCAGCGTGTCGGAAGAGAACGTGCAAGTTTCAGCCTATTGGTGGCGTTCAGTTTGTCACCTACTGCCGAGATCGACTCAAATCCTTCCGTGATTGACATATTGAGCACTTCTGTGCAGGAGAATTGCTTCTAGACGTCTTTAAATGTATAGGGCTTGTCGTTATAGTATGTACTCTGACCCTTGTATGCTAATTTTAAAACTCCTTCAAATATATATTATATATTTTTTATCAAACTGCATAAATCTATCTGGACTTGAAAGATTTATCTGTAAATAAAACAACCTGCACATTTAATCTGAAAGTTATTCCAAGTAATTAACGTTGCAGATGTGATATAGCCATCAGATTGCAGAACTCACCAACATGTTGAACATTTTCCATGTCATTACTTCCGTCTTCAGGCAAATTAGATACAAATCTTGCATGTGCTTTACTGTCATTGTAAATAATTGAACGTAGAAAAAAAAGTGTCCAGATATGAGATCCAGAAACTTTTTTGTTTTTCAAGAATGTTTATATAATATATACACATTTCTGTTGATCATTTTCATAATCAACAGAAAATGACCAGTTTGATTATTGATTATGGTGACAAGTGTCAAACGTTAACTAGGCCTGTCGCGATAAACGATTAATCGATTATTCGCACGATAAATTTATCGTCTCTTCCTGCCTTTTTTTTTTGTTTTCTTGTTTTTTTGTTTTTTTTTTTTTCGGATTGGGTTCGATCGTGCTGTGTGGTGTCCAGCAACACAGTCATTATTTTGGACTTGTAGCCCAAAGTAATGGCTACAAGTCCAGTTAACTAATTTTTAAATCGGGCATTAATCAATGCTTTATTAGAATCTACCTGTGATGCATGAGGCTAGAGTCAGAGTAAAGTTCTGACTGAATGAAAATCATTATAAACTATTTATGTCTAGTTAACAAAGAACAGCTGAAAACTCACCAGGTTTATCAACTGCGGTAACAACTTGGCTCAAACTCTCACCTTGTCATTTCTCTATTCTTTGCACGAAATGTTAAATGAATATTAATGTCCGCTGGACTTCTGGTTGCACCATGTCAGCTGTTTGGATTCCCCTCAGAAAGTGCAGAGTAGAATCCGCGCCTTCTGATTGGCTACCTGTCACAATCAGCGTTGAGCTCTCAGTCTGGGAAAACCCCTGATTTAGATCAGAGCGGCCATGACCATCTACCGTAACCCACCATACACTGCAGGATGATCGGTTACAAAATCACCCGCGACAATCTTAGATCTGCCATCGATCTAAGATTATCACAAGGAGAAAATGGGGGCAAAAAAACATGTGTAGTGTGAAGTATTGCATCAGGTAGTCAGATGTGCACATCTTTATCTAAAGCTAGTGATTACTGAAGGGCAATATAGTGTACAGACTTCATAATCTGCACACTTTTGGTTGAATGCAGTATTTATTTCCACTTTGATTTTATGTTGTTTAGTTTTTATTCCAGAACGTTTTTGTTAATGGAGACAAAGAATCCATTTTATTTTTGGTTGTTTTGTTTATTTAGTTTCAGTTCCAGTGTTATGTGTTCTTTTGAAAATGAAGTGCATCTGTCTATGGCAGGAAATCGCATGCATTATTAGTCATTTCCATTAAATCAGTGTCAAAAGGTATTGATCAATATTATCGTTTATCACAATAATTTTGCAAAATTTGTTAACGTGACGGGCCTAACGTTAACTGACCCTTAAAACATTGACAAATGCCTCAGTTCCCTTTTAAACATGTTATATTTCAAAGACAAGGTTTTTTGCCTGAGACAAGTTGACATCGCAAAACAGAAGTTCTGGTTTAATTAATTGATTATTTAATTAACTGTCTGTACAGCAAGTATTCATTGTAATTCATTGTCCCTTTTTGATTGGAGGTGTCTTAAGTTTTTTGAAAGATGCTATTTTTATGTGAGACTAGCTTCTTGTTCTGGAGAGCCAGGATTATCTATTTACACTAAGATTTAATACTTTACCAATTAATCTGGCTATTAATTTTCTCTGATCTTACTTGATGATTCTCTTTGTGTGTGTGTGTTTTTTGTGCTTTCACTTGCGGGATTGGAAATAAAAGCATCATTGTTGGCCCTTATTCAAATTTAGTAAAGGTGACATTATTTTAAGACTTGAATATCTAGCTATCAGGTCTCCTTGAGAAAATATTTTCTGTCTGAAAACTTGAATCAACCCTGTCACAGTAAAGAAATTTGCTTTACATTTTTTCTTTTTAGGCAGAAGAAATCGACGTGTTGGTAGGAAAGGACCGGAGTGGCCTCTTCACCTGTGGGCTGAACATAGGCGATAAAAAGTGCTCAGTACTCAGAGACAGCCTGTCAGCTGAAGGGGACTGGACAATGGATGTCAGGACAAAGAGTCAAGGAGGAGAGCCAACTTACAATATATCTATAGGCAAAGCAGGCAAAGGTGAGTACATTAACTATAGTTGACATTTTCTGCATTAAAGTTCTGTTTCGGTCTGCATTGATTTAGTATTCCTAGATTTTCTTTAGTGGTCGTGTTGTGAGTGCATGTTGTGGAGGTGTTGAATGCACCCTTTCCTCAATATATGACAGGTATGAATTTCTGTCTTTGGAATTGTGTTATGATGGGGGAACAACAGCACTGAAACTCTTCTTGCTGCAGAAATGTGTTTTTCCAACATGTTTTGTGCAGCACCTTAAGAAATGTTTTGGAATAGAAAGGCATTTTGTCTTAACATCACAGTTACTGTAGGTTAAGGGCATTTTTCTTATAGAATTTATTGGTGCCTCATAATGTCGCAGCTTTTAATAGGAACATGTTTAACCCCTTTGCTCTTGATCTAAACTGTTATTGTCATTTAGTCAGTTTCCAAATATTTAATTGAGGCTTATTTAGGAGTAATTAACCTGTTTAATCCCAAATCTTCCCTGCAGATAAGTGTAATAAGTGTTCGCTAATGCATATTTATGAATCATTACATTTGATCAGTTTATGTTGGTTGTTTTAGTAAAAATGTAGTTTTTACACTCAACCAATTGTTGCTAGTGAGAAACTGTATAGTCTAATTTATACACATCTGGCCTTTTTAAATGTATAAAAATAATGTCATGCATAACCTGTTATAACGAGGGATGGTTAAAGTATGTTCAGAACTGTTTTAGATTCATAAAGATTAAATGCCACATCTCACACATGGCATTGTCTCAATGTGCCAAGTGACCTTTAACCTCATTTGGTAATTTCATTAGTGAAGCAAAGTCAGGTGAAAATGTTATCCCGCACACATGTGCATCCTGGAGGAACTTCTCCCTGTTCCAACACACCAAGCACTGTCCTGAGCTAGTTGGAAACATGGCATCGTCTTAGAAATCATTCGGTGCATAGGACACTTTGCCATTCCACTTTGTGGAAATGATTACCTGTTTGGGACAGGGTGGGGTCTCTTTTTCAACTGTGGGAATAACAGTGGTGTGGAAGACATTATTTATTAGGTTCTATCATGTCTAGAAGATTTAAAACAGTTTTGAGCTGTGCGTGTGGGGGAGATGTATTGAATAAATAAAAAAAATATATATGGGTATTGCTAATGTCTTCCAATATCTCATAAATACATCTCCCTCCCACCCCCCTCAAAACTGTCTGGTGTTTTAAATCTTCTAGACCTGATAGAACCTAAAAAGGTAATCATTTCCACAAAGTGGAATGGAAAATGGCAAAATAGCATTTATATATACATTTTATTTATTTATTTTTGGCTTGCCTTGGGTATTGCTAATGTCTTCCAATAACGCATAATTACCTAGTGATATTTTTGATATTTTCATAATTTCCTGTCATGTTAAATAGTTTTTGACTCCATTAAGGCCTTACCACTGGGCTTATCAAGTTTTCTGGGGGAAACTGCAGAAGTAAAAACAATAAAAAAAGTCTAACAACAGTTGTTGCGTGTGGGATTAAATGGTTTAAATATCAAATTGATATTTGCACATCTAAGCTGTAAACCTTTTGAGCTGTGTGTCTGATGCTTAAAACAAAGGTACATGATTTTTGTCTCATGACTCAGAATTTAAACTGATCTTTGGACCAATAAACAGTCTGCTGATTAGGGTAGTGGTGCTGACTAAAACTGTTTAGTGTCAAAGACTGTAAACTTTTTTTAAGTGAACTTAAATGACTACTAAATTAACAGGCCTTCTCTATTGCCCCTTTCTTCACCCCCCCTTTTTTTTAAACATTCTGCATAAAATAGTTGCCTTTATAATTAATTCAAGATGCCTTTATGGACTTGTCTGTCATGGCGGTTTCTATGTTGTCTGTTTGAACCCATGTTGCACCATTTCCTCTACTGTTAATGCTTTCAGGTGAGAAAAACATTTCTATTTTCTATGCACTGACCACCTTTTCTGGGGGAGGATTTCCTCAAGCCTCCATGAACTGCATGCAATGTCTGCCTTTCTGGTTAACACAGCCCACTCTAAAAAGTAACTGTTCCCCTGTGCAAGGCTTTGGGTGCTTCACGGTGCCCACATGTATTGAGGAGAGGTACCTTAAGCATGCTGCTACATGCATGTGTCTTTGGTGATGTTGGTGAGGAGCTTCATTCTCTTCCCTGCTGCTGGTGTAGTGAATATAGCAGGCAGCTGTGTTTAGCACCAAGACACCCAAATGGACAATGTGTTATTTAATCTAACTAGGTGATAAAAATGTGATACATTTGGTGTTCTAGGTTCTTGAGACAAACTTATTTCTCATCAAATTTCTAAAGTTTACTTGGAAAGTCTTTTCCATCCATCCATTTTCTTTACACCCTTGTCCCTTAGTGGGGTCAGAAGGGTTGCTGGTATCTCCAGCTAACGTTCCGGTCACCCTGGACAGGTTGCCAGTCTGTCGCAGGGCTGGAAAGTCTATTGTTTTAGAAAATGTAGAAGTATTATGGAATAATATTTTTGCATGTTTGCAGAAAAACATGCCAACATTTCTTGCTAATCACTAACATACATTACAAAACAAGTGACCAAAAGGAACAATGAGCCACCATTTTTAATGCTCCAGTTTCATCCAGAATTCATAACATTTTTTGCTTTGGTTCAGCTTCAGCAAATATTAACATATTTGTCTGTTCACAGTGTTGGGTTCTAAACTACCATTTCTTAATGTACTTTGAGATCCTTGACTGAATTGGCTCAGTTTGTATGCGGCTCTAATTGTTAGTGTAATGTGCATGGATATTTGGCAAATAAAATAAAATAAAAATGAACTAACAATTAACTTCTTCCTAGTAAGCAACATGGATCACTTTAATCACACAAGCTCTAGTTTCTTAAAGGGGCGGTATTATGTAAAATCAACTTTTTTAACATTACATGTTGCAATGTTCTCATAAAAAAATACCTGGTAAAAAAAATCATATCAATCAAATTTTATTTGTATAGCACATTTCAGCAGTAAGGCACCAAAAATGTTAAAGGTGTGCTGTTATGACTTCTGAAAGATGGAGTAGAAAATAGACAGAGGTTCAATTTAAAGACACCAAATTACAAAGTCAAAAAATTTAAGCCATATTTGATATACAGCATTTTTTTATAACTGGAGTTAACAGTTCTTTGATTGTATGTGGCTTGAAAATTCATAATACTACCTTTATGGCTGTTTTAATTTGAATTGGCCTTTTATACTCAGACATTTCCCTTGAAGCACCATTCTTAAACAAGATGGGTCACTTGAACTCCTTGTGAAAATGCTGAGCTTTAATTAGGCCTTGCACAGACCTGCTGCTCTATGCCTCTGCTTGTTCTCTTTCTAACAGCAGTACACTGTTAAACAGGTTGCATGCAACACATCCTTAATCATGTCCAACTCACTCTAATTGTAGTGATACGTCTCATCACCAGCAGCACTGATAAGAAAATGATGGTTTCTCCCTCCTACAACCGTCCAACCAAAGACACTGCACAGCTTTTCGTGCGGTTCTTTCTTCGTATTCGTCTTGCTTGCTGCTGTTTGGCTCTGCTTGTTTTTTCTCTTCACCTGTGTGATCTCAACATCCCTTCTAAATGTTCCTTCTGTCTCTTTTCTTTCAGTCTTGGTCTTGGTAATGGGCAAAGAAGGGGTCCATGGAGGCGGATTGAATAAGAAGGCATACTCGATGGCAAAATACTTGAGGGATTCAGGGTTTTAGATTAGAAGTAGTTTTTGTGGTGTACTAGACGGAGGAAAAAAAATAAAAGGGGGGGAAAAACAAACAAACAAACAAACAAAAAAAAAAAAAGAACAAAGCTCAAAAGGACAAAGGTTTCTGTCAAGCTCGCATCCCCTCCACCACACACACCACACACAGGCAGTCTCATCAACTAAACCCCCCCAGGAGCATTTATTGGTGCAGGGCTCAGACCCAGCCTCACCAGTATAGTCTCATATTTATCAGAGGTAGAACAAAGTGTTTTTATTTTCCCATCCCTGCTCTCATCATGCTGCTTCAATTTTTTTTGTCCTTTTGTGTACTCCAGTATTGGTTCTTGTCATGGGAAAAGAGGGTGTCCATGGAGGACTGCTCAACAAGAAAGCATTTGAGATGGCGGACTACCTGAGGAAGGCCGGCTACTAAAGCAACCTGTAACCAGCTACCTAGCAGTTCACCCTTGCCACCCTGTTGGATTTGACACTACTTCCAGTCCTAGTTTGTAGTTTGTTTTTTCTGCCTTCTCTTCCCCCCCATTTCTTTCCTCCCTCCCCATTTATCCTAAACCTCTCCCCTCCACACATTCGCTCTGTGTATTCTCATCTCCTTTCAAACACTCTTCTGTTGATCCATAGTAAAAATGAGCATGTTGCTAAACAGGATGTCATGACAAATCTGTACTTTACCAAGACCAGCAAAAAATAAATAATTTTTTGGCAGAACTTAGACAAAGGAAGCTATAGCATCAATTTGTAAACTATCCTTGCTTTTGTGTTTTATGGTACCCACCACTAAATCCTCTCAGATCACACGCACTCCCTCCTTGAGCAGCCTATGCCTTTGGAGCGTTTGAGCTCTAACGAAGCTCGTCATGTCTTCCTTTATTTCCTCCATGTCCAGGAGGGGAGACCGTCTACATGTTATCCTCAACCACCGCCACACTAACCTCCTACATGCCAAATTATTTAGCTCCCCCCATTATTTTGGCTTAAATCAGATGACACTATATCATATCTGACCTTTTATTGAACACTACCCACCTCTCCTGGCAGAGTCGCTGTAATGTCCTGAGTCAGTTTTGATAGAAGTGGGGTTGGGATCAGTTCAGTTCATGACATCCAGATGCAGTTAGTCCTCCCTATCCCCTCCCCCCCTTCCCACCCCGGCATCACAAACTTCCCAGCTACACAAAATCCATGGACATTCCACAGTAACAGGCTCAGGCACTTAACACTGTTTTGTTTGCCATCTGTTAAGTTTTTTTTGTTTTTGTTTTTTTGAAAGGCTACCATTTTTTGGACAGTAGCTATCCCAGCATATACCAATCTGGAGTGTGTCCAGTTTGAATTTTGCTTTTGTTTTTTTGTTTTTGTTTTTTTATAGGACCAAGTGTAGTTGCAGCCCGGGTGTTTATACAACTGCTCCAAATCATGTGAAGGATGACTAACTTTTTCTGATGAAGAAAAACCGTGACCAGGCAGAGATGTTGTGGCTAAAAATAAGGGGGGGAGCAGGTAAGGGTGGGAGAATCTGGAAAAATAAATAAAAAAATCCTCACTATTGTTGAAACAATTGCATTTGTACAAAGCCATGCTGTGTTGACAACTACATAACTGTGGAATAAATTGCCTTTATAGTCAGCTGAGCTACGGGGGGGATGTCTGTTGATCTGTCCACGCTCAGAACTGCTAACTTTAACGTCCAACCGAGAAACGACTAACTTCTAAAAGTAGAAATGACACTCAATGGTATTGGTTGGAACCAAGATGCTCATGGTTGTCTTGTTGGAACTTAACTACAGAACCTGTGTATCCTGTGCCATAATGTAGAGATCTGTAAGATGGATTTTACCCACTGTTGGCTATGGAGTCATTTCATCGGCACTTTTTGGTTTTTTCTTTTCCCAATTTGTAGCTTCAGCTCCACTGTCTTAGGCCTTGTGGGATATGTGTACTCAAAAACACTGTTCAAGTCCTGTTAGCTGATCTGTTCATTTCCTTTCCTCATCACTTTTATTTTTTTTTTCTTGCATCTGGGATACAGTCTTTAATGCATCTGATGTCGTATGCATAAACCAAGAAATGCCATAAATTGATTTATCACCTTGTTTACAGACAGATCAAATAAATTTATTCCAAACAGATACATGTTTACTCTGTTCTTTTAAATGTCTTCTGTTCATTTTATGGGAAATGTGCTCTGACCTGCTCTAATCAGACCTGGGTGTGTGGACTTCTAACTGCAGATTTAATCAAAGTTCTCATTGCAATTAAGTGTTAATACTTGGTATTTTCCTGTAAAAATGACAAACTCTTAAAATTAGTTATGTTGCATCTTAATGGTATCTGTTTAAAAATGAGACAAGTGTATGTTCTCCTCTTACTGTAAAGTCAGGTTGTTGGTCATTTCACTGTTGCAGCAGCTCCTGATGGCTGCTTTCAGACTAAACAGTTCGGGGTCAGCGCTGAAGGGCTGCATACTTGTCAGGGTCTTTAACTTTTTCTGGCTCCATTTGAGCTTGAAAATACGGATGGGGCAAGAGCTGATGATAAGCAATGCTCACCTTAGAACAAATTTGCTTTTGTTCTTCCGGGTTGAAAGCGTCTGTCCAGTCATGTCTGAGTGAGTTTTTGAATTAACGTTAACCTGAGAGGCCATATCTGATTACACTAACATTTAACTAAATTTCATTACCCACTTGACAAAAATCAGACTGCTTAAAAAAAAGGTCTTTAATATCTGACTTTTAAATTGGGATTGAATTTGACCTAAAATACCACAGCACAAATTAGAGGAACATGAAGGAACAAAGTTTAAAAACGTAAATCATATGAATCTGCATTTAGTCTAGGGAACTTGAGCTGTTTTTTTTTAAATGTCCAAGAGGTTTTGATTTGTCATTTTTGACAACTAATGGAAAAATTCTAAGTCAACACTTAAACACGAGACTTGTTTTAGAAAAGAGGTTGGAAAACAAGTGATTAAAAACAACTAATTAAACTGTTGCAGTACATTGAGAAGGTTCTGCCTAGGAAAAATAAAATAAAATGGTTGGCCCATATGACTCATCATCTGACCACTAAAGAAGGCAATGGATGCGTCAATTTGAATTGCGTCAGCACAAAAGTTTGTGGTCTTGAGATGTTGCAATGCTAAGTGACTAGAGTTGCTCATCACATGATCAGCAAAGGCATTTATTCAATGTTTTTGTCTACTCTTGTTTATCGCTTCTACTGTGAGATAAAAGATTAAATGTAGACGCTGAAAATACAACAAATTTGGAATTTAAAAAAAATAATGTAGTCTGTCTGAAAATCCTCCTGGAATGAGTTTCTCATTTTCATTTTTATCTTAAAATTCCTTATTTTCTTTTATTTTAAATATACCCCACCTTGAATTTAACTGTAACTTGCAGAACTATAACCTATAGATGCAGTAAATACTTGGGTACACTTTCTCTTAAGGTCTAGTTAGTTTGTAAAGAGAATAAAGGTACCAAAATGTCCCAAGTGTTGATTTTAGAAATATTTTAGGTTTGTTCAGACACAATTCAGATGAATAAAAAGTAGTGAAATGACCCTTTACACTTTAAAATCAGAAGCTAACTTTAATCACACCTTTGAGAAATGACCAAGCACTTTCAAAGTAAACATTTTGTATCTTCCTGAATGCCTTATTTTAAAAAGGAAATCTAGAAATGTATGGAATATTGTGTGAATGAATAAGAATATACAAGCTCACATCCACAACTTAAGATCATTTCAGTAATGAAAAAAAATCAAAAAACTTTATTTCTATCTGTTGCTCTGGATTAGAGGTACTGTAGTGTATAACCATCTTAAAAAACATGTTTTGCCATTCAAAACTGCAATGTTCTGTTTAAAGTAATTCTTTCCTTCCACTCAATTTTCCATTAATATGCTTAAAAACAAAACCAGAACTGCTGCAGGCAACTGGATCTTTGCAAATGTAAGTAAAACATTAATTGGAATCAACATTTGTAGTTCAGGGTTATTTATTGACATGATTTGTTGAGAACAAATGTACATGAGCAGGAAGAAAATGGGACAAAAATACAGCTAAAAAGGCAACAGGAATTATTTTGTGAATTAAACAGGATAATCCTGCACTTTTCCTACAAAACATATAACCAGGTGTATTTTTTTTTTTTAAAAAGCAGCCTAAAGATGTGTGGAACATTGTAATACAAATCAAAATGTGATGCATCATAGAAAGCACATTCTTTTGTTTTCTTATCGCCTTAAATTAGTCTGTCAGTCCAGACTGACTTGTGCTTCACTCCGCGTCAGTCAGTGGCAACAGAAAAACTGGCACAAGAGACGTTGGCGTCTAAACTCCCACAAACATCAGGCTAGAAATAAAATGGCAACAGTACTGCTGTGAGCTGAAACGCTGCGAGTGCTGCATAGTGGTTCAGTTCATGTCCAAGTGCTTCTATGTATGTATACATGTAGGACTGAAGGTAATCAAAGGTTAACATGGAGCTTCTTGTGATTTATACTGTATATATACAGACAATATCTATGCTGCTCTCTTGTCAGGCATGGTGAGGGCAGCTGGAACCTTTTCATGGCTCTTTTCCATGAATAAATACAGTGCGTCAGTCTGCTGTAGTCGGGTCCTCTCAGGTTAAAACATGTCTGAGCTCCTACACAGGACAGGAGCCTAATGTAAGCAGTGACTGAAGAACAGAGATGATGGATCTGTTTTCCCATAAAGTCTCTGCGGATGCGAGGGGCAAGGGCCGGTCAAGCTCGGGGTAAGTCGTGCTCCTCGGAGCACGGCTGCTGCATCTGCACCACGATCGTCTCCACGGTAACCTCCTCCTCCTCGCTGTCGCTGCTGCCCAGCTCCTCGTCATCGTCATCGTCGTCGTACTCCGAGGAGTCCTGCTCCGAGCGCGACGCTCCGGACATGGTGCCGAAGGAGTGGGCGCTGGTGGAGGCCTGGGAGCGCAGCAGGGGCGTGCTCTCGGACACCTCGTTCTCGTCGGGGCCGCTTTCCCCCTCGTCTGAGTCCGAATCCGAGTCGCCCTGCGAGGGGACCACCTTCTGCTTGCACACGGGACACGTCTTCTTGGTTTTGGTCAGCCAGGGGTCCACACACTTGCTGTGGTAGGCTAGGAGAGCAAGAGCATCGGGTTTAGAAAACACAGGCTCCCTTTCCGCACGTCGGTATCCTGGGCAAAGCCTTCCTACGCGACTCCAAGAGCCGAGAGGTCAGACCGTCTGAACGAGATTCAGGAAGTTTTATTCTCCTTGGTAATGTCTTTTTGTACTATATGGTCCCTTTTTAACTTTCGGTCCATCACTTTAGTCATTGTTTTTAAATATATCATATTGATAAAGTTGAGCATACTCACCATGAGAACACGGCAGGACTCTGAGTTTATCTCCATCCTCATATTCATCCAGGCAGATGGCACAGACATCATAGTTATCCCCTGAAATGAAAATATTTGCCTTTGAGCAGTTTGATATGAAACTTTTGTATCATTTACTGATTTTCCCACAAGCTATAATCAGGGGTGGTTCACTGCACCACCAAGTCAGACACCTCATCGGACTTGGTCTGATGAATGAAGGGCTGAACACAGCTAAAGAGGCGACTCCTGAAGGGAATCTGTGGTACCGGATTAAATTTAAAAGCATCAGAGTAAAAGGGGTACAAACACAGCACAGTTAAAGATTTGTTTTGTTAAAAAAATGAATCTGGAAGGGTTTTTGTCCTGTTTTCTATAGGTTTGTCTCGTAAAACACATTGGTTTGTCTGGAGATTTAACATGACAAAACATGAATACTTTTTTAAGGCCCTGTGAAAGTCCTCTGTAGGAGATCAAAAGCCTTGAGGCAGCTCCACGTTGCACCAGGCAATTAAAAACTCTGCTTCCACATAAGTTGGGTTTCCCTCCATTCTTTGTCCAAATATGTCCCTGATCCCACCCGTCCGTCCCACCCAGCCGGACCGGTCCATAGCCAACAAGCTGCACAGCCTCTGATGCAATAAGAGGGTGCAAAGCCTCTTGAGCGCGCGCCAAAAGTTCAGGAATTTGTCTCTGTACTCTCTTACAGATTCCTCAGAGTTCCTCTTCATTTCTCCTTCCCCGCCTCTTCCCAGCAGGGGGGGCGGAGGCCTGCATGTTTTTGTAAGCTTTAAAAGAGTATGCTTTCCCTGACTGGACTCTGTGTCCGTGCCAGGGCTGCATGTGACCGTATAAGGAAGGAGAGTCGCATCGAAACCTCCTCCCCTCTTCCTTTTCTCTCCGAGCATCAGCAGCTTGCCCACGGCCCGCTTCCTCTTTACGCTTTCAGCTCCGTTTCCTTAAGATCCCGAGCAGAAATAGAACCGCTGTCCTCATCAAACGTCTTCATGACCAAACCTTCCTCCTCTCCAACAGGGCTGGACAGAATGGGAGACGGTGTTAATGCAGGGCACGGCTCCAGAATACACTCAGGAACTGCTGATCTGTAGCAATACGGGAGCTATTCTAAGAGAAGCAGGAAAATAATAAAAAAAAGTTTGGTGGCTTTCTGAACTCTGCAGACTGCAGAGACACTGAACAGGGCTGCTGCTTACCATCTAAACACTTTCCTCTGTTTGGACAATGTCTAAAGATTAATATGAAACCTGAAGATTTTAAACGCTTAAAAACGTCAACTCGTCACATATTCACACACCGACTTGATCATAGACATGATTCTCAGCTTCTAGTACCTTTAACTCAGTTTTGAGGCGAGTATCTGATAAAATCCACAGCAACTCGAATATAAATTTGATCTACAGTAAGTGTTTATTAAAGGATCTTTGGAACATACAGTATTTTCCGATATTTCTAGTAATTATGTATTTATTGCAGTATTATAATCTCGCTTGGAAGAAATGTAGAAAAATGCAACCTTTAAGTAACTGGTGAAAATGTTCTAGTTGGGTTTTAGTAAAAATCCTTCCCTTTAAAAAGAAAGTAGCTCAAATATTAACTACAACTTTATTTTACTATTTTACAGTCCATCAAAAGTTCTATGAACCTCTAAATAGTAATACACGATTCTGTTTTCTGGAGCATGTCTCAAACTCAAGGCCCTCGGGCCAAATCCGGTACGCCACAGCCATTTCTACGGCCCTCTAGATTGTAGAGAACCACAAAAGGAGAACTTCAGGATAGCAGTTGTGTGCTTAAATGTTATTTTATCAGTCAAATCAAATCTGTTTCTGTTTGTCAAGTGTGAAGGAACGATGTTAAAAAGTCAAATTTTAGAGTGCAAAACATTAAATGCTGATCGGCTACACTGTTTAACTCACCCGGACACCTAGAAATATCACTCCCCCATGATGTTGCATGTTCATGTTATCGTCCCTTACATCTGCTTTATAGAATTGTTTTGAAATTGCTCAGGGGTTGATTGTTTTCTGTCAAAGCGCTTCAGAGCGTATGGATGTCAGAGGTAAAGGGAACTCCCAGCCATTCATCATCTGAGCGCCCAGCACACACCCTCTGCCTCTCACTGTGTGAGGTAGAGATGTGAATCGCGGTATAGGCAATGCAAAGAGATGACTCTTGAAAATGAGATCTAGATCTCAACCTGGTTAAATAAAGGAAATTTAAACAAATGACCCTTGTACACGCTTTGACAATTTTTCCCACACCTCTTGTGGTTCCTGAGAGGGAAGATGCTGATCAAACCAGGGGATTTTTTGAGTCAAATTAGCTGGCTCAGATAGAAAGACTGCACCTGTGTGTATCTCTCACAGATCCGTTGACACAGGCTTATTAATGACCAAAACAACAGAACACAGACGAGGATAGAGTCCATAACCGGTTCTGGTTATGACCAGCTGGAGAACACTGCCAAGAGTCAAGATGGCAGATGACCAAAAGAAGTAGGTTCCATATGACTCACGAGACTAGGACAACCTAAACACTGGACTTTCAAAATAAGACCAACACATACCCTACAAATTGGGTAATTGCAGCTTTGGGTTTTATATGGCTGTTTTAACCCAACATGCAATTGGTAAGTTTTTAAAATGAAGCTTACTCAAACTTTCAAAACAAAAGCATCATTGTTTTTCTATCTACTCTACATATTATGCTGAGAAAAATAGAGTACAAGGGCATATCGGCTTATGATAGAGGCTCCATGCTTGTGATAACACACATTCTAAAGGCAGCATCAACATGCTAGTCACTTAACATGCTAGTGAAAGTCCTCATGCTAATGCTAGCCTTATAGCTAAAAGAAGTACTTTTAGCTAATTTTTGAAATCTAAGCTAAGTTTAGCATACCAAATGGAGTGAGTTAATGGAAGTCAATATAATAGTGAAAGCCCACTGGCGATTGGCAGCATTTTAGCTAAACCTTCATTTAGCCAACATTAGCATTTTAGCTTATTAAAGCTTGTACATCAATGTTAGCATATTGAATAGAGTAAGTCCATGTAAGTCAATATGCTAAGAATACTCCACATGCTATTGAGAACGCATTGCTAACCTTAGGATTGTTGCTAATTTTAGCTTAGACAATATTGTTTGGATACTAAATAGATTACATTATGCTAGTTGTAACCCACATGCTACATTTTAGATAACCCAGCATTGTTGCTAATTTTGATGCTGGTGCATCAAAGTTTAGCAGCCCCATTCAGATTTCTTCAGAAATGTTCTAGTTATCAATTTTTGTGGCAGCAATGATGTAAAAACAAAAACTTGACTTAGTTTTAGCCCCCTGTGGTCAAATTAAACCTTTCATCTTTACATTTTTACAGTGTGTCTTATGCTACTGCACTAAAAGATGAATTTATCTGTTTTACACATTTTTCCCCCTATGGGAGCCACTAAATGTGGCCACCACTGTATATTTTACTTAATCTAAAGAGATCGGGATTTATATTCAGTTGCTGGGAATCCGTTGCATTTAACCGTTTGAGCCCAGATTGTGCTTGTAAAACTCTAGAAGCTCCTCTTTCTCATTAATCGCGCAGGATGTCAGCAGTCCTGCCTCTCAAAGGAGCCACGCTGGCCCACTGAACTTGGGATGAGCGATGAATGTGTCTGGGGGAGTTGGAGCGAGCAAGTGAATGAAACCAAGTGTGACAGAAAAAAAAATAGTATAAGGGGGGGGAAAAATCCCCATCTCCAGCACGCCACAGCAGGAACCAGCCAGACCGGTACACACACACACACACACACACACACACACACACACACAGAGAGAGCTTCTCAGAACTGACATCAACATACTCCACACACACTGCAGCTGGTCTGCTCTCTCTGTGAGTGTGCTTCAGATCTCTGCCCACTGTTTGGACGCAGAGAGCCGCAGAGAGGAATGGAGTGAGTCATCATAACCAAGGAGGGATCAGAGGAAAAGTCCAGATTCAGTCTAAAACGTTCCATCAGAAAGCCAGTCTGAACAACCCAAACCAGCCAGTGAGTGAGGATGATGTAAGGCTCTGTAATAAACCCTGATCATAAGTCAAGTTAACGGCAGGGCAGCGGCACACTGAGCCAGGACAGCAGCTATTACATAATCCTGCACACACTGACACAGATCCTCTGTTGCAGGACGCTGCTCAGGCTGCTATTGTGTGCTAATTACATGGGTGGCGTGATTTCCATTAAGGCATTGTGTATTATACATACAGAAAGACACACTGTTTGATATTCACGTCAGCCTCAGGTTTCCTGTTCACATACGTGCAAGTTGGATGCTGCACACCAGCTCATCTTTAGAAATGCATGATATATTCATAAAGAAGAATGTTACAGATAATAAAAGTCGAGATGCAGCTATTTCTTTTGTTTTGTTTTTGTTAGAAAGAGAAATCAGCCAATTTTCCATCAGATTTGACCCTGATGCAACTTTTTTCCCATCCTTAGAAAAAAACTAAAACATGACAATCAAGTCCAGGCTCACAGAAAGCCAGAAATTGGCATCGGTGTATCTGTAAAGATCCAAACCAGTTTCTCAAAGAAGCAGAATCAAGAAATGTGTGAAACTGCCATGATAGGTGAGTAGAAGTGTTCCATCAGCAGAAAAACATCCTGCCAGCAGCAGCAGCAGCAGCAGCAGCAGCAGCAGCAGCAGCAGCAGCAGCAGCAGCAGCAGCAGCAGCAGCAGCAGCA
>CAEGAF010137709.1:0-19581 GCA_903067075.1 Micropoecilia bifurca
TGGCTTTAAAAGCAGGGCTCTGTGTCACAGGGAGGCAGTCGGCGGCTAGACTCCTGCCAGATCACAGTGAAGGTGACGGAAACTATTGAAGGTACTGCTGAGTGTTTTTAACCTGCCTGGATGTCTTGTACATATTTTGCACCTGCCACTTGGTCTCCACTTGAAGAACTAAATAAATTTCACTTAAGTAACCTCTGGCCTTGGGCAGTCAATTTTTTTTGTTTGTCCAAGCATAAGAGAACCCCGTCACATAGGCATGTATATTAAAACAAATCAAGTTTGAAACCTTTTATTCTATGCATTTTTACCCATTTTTTTTTACCAATAATAAGAAATTAATAAATATCTGTACAATGACAACACAATAAAATATATCTTCAACTACCATCAAAAAACAATTATTAAAAGCCCAGCTCACATTTCTTATTTCACCATGTATATTGCCATGTATTGCCCTAAACATCCCTTCCAGCAGCTGCAGACTCAACCTTAGTAACTTTTTCTATTTGCAAACATTTACCCTGAAGCAAAGAGTTAACTGAGCAAACAAGACAAACGGGAGCAGATTTATTCATGTTTCTGTAAAATTACAAGCATTTAATTACATAAGAAATGCTATGAACACATTTAACTTTTCTGACATTCTTTACCACCATGGTGGCAACTTCAGCATAGCAGGTTTAGCATTAAAATGACATGAATCTTCAACAGGCTTTTAGCTGTTGGCAGTACAACTGAAACAACTACATTTATTTTGGTTACATATATTAAAAAGTCAGGTCTTCAGTGATTTAAGCAGTTTTAAAAGCTCTTTAAAAACTAATTTTGAGAACACGTCAATAGAAATAAAGCATAAAAACATCTTAAATCAGACTGACTATTAACCTGGACCAATGCATTGCAGACAACCTCTAAATGGGTTCCTGATGCTCTAAATGCAACCTTAATACATCTGGAGTGGAGTTGGATCTTTATTTAGCACGTCCCAGTTGTGATTATCTGTGATGCATGTAGTTTCTAATTTGATAAGTCTTAACTAGCCTTTAAAATACATTCAAGCAAAATGTAATTTAAGGATCATGAAGCAACTGTAGAAGCAGCCAGATGCTCAAGTTACAACAACACAAAACAAATATCCTGACAGGCTAATTATAAACCTCTTTATAAAAAATGAAACATTTTAAAACTGCGTATACCGTAGTAGTATACCGTAATATTGTATATTACGGTATACTACTACGGTATACGCAGCTTACGGTATATTGCAATATACCGTAAGCTGCATTATATGAGTTTGAAGACATTTCTCTGTCGTGCCTGAGGCCAGCATGTGCTTGTTTTAAATGAAAATTAGCCTTATTTCTTTGATTTACAATTCTGACTTCCAATGATTCACTTCCTGCTAGAGAGCCCCCTGGTGGTTGAAGACAAATCAACAGAAAAGCCGCACCGGACTATAAGCGGCATGGTTCAAAGTGTAGGGAAAAAGTAGCAGCTTATAGTTCGAAAAATACGATATGTTTGTTAAAGTTTATCCAGACTTAAATTAGCTACGGTTTAGAAAGACAAACGCAGATTTGAAAATGTAAAGTACTACTTTGTACTGCTCTACCACATGAAAAGCTAATACAGTACATTAAAGTTCTATTTATTAAGTGGAAAAATGTAAAGGTCCAATGCTATGAACATTTTTTAGCACTGTACAACCATGTAGAGACTATGTAAGAGGAATGTGTGGAAGCGAGGATTGTTTAGTAGGCAGAAGTAGTTCTGCTCTAACCACTGATCATAGAGAAATGATGGCATCCTGTGAGAGTCAAACTCATTCCTTCTGAAGTTTAAAGCCTAATGAAGCTAAGTGGTTGCATACTAATCAGGACAAACTGGATCAGCAGAATATCAGCATTGAAATGCCCAATTTAAAGAAGTACTTCATTAAAATAAAACCCTAATTGATCATTTCTTCTGTCTCCACCATTTCTTTTGAATATTTAAAAATATTCCAGTGTAACTTTACAAAGTGGTGCAGCAGCATTTAACAGTAAAGTATCTTGAGATCGTCTTTCAGGCTTATGATGAGTAAATGTAACATTTTGTTACAATGTTAAAATACCTGGGTTTTAAATTACAGCTAATGCACATCAAATTAAACCTGAATCAATCAGATGTAATTTAGTCAAAGCAGTGAAACTCAAGCATTTATAAATCCAACTGAAGAAAAATTAAAATATTTGAAGAATGTTTGAGTTATTTAATGTAGCCAGTCCTTTCTCTAGCAATATAGCCTTTTTGTCACACCTGTACAAGGTTATGCTAAAAAAAATATAATTACAAGTTAGCACAAAAATCTTTAGGACATTGAAATTGAAATTAATTACAATTTAAAGCAATTCTTACCATAATCTGTGTTCTCAGGCTCCCAACAATTGGATGGCCAGAAATATGGCGCCTAAAGCAAAACGATAAAAGAAAATTGAAAACATTGAGACAATCCAAAAACATTTGGAAAACCAAAGAGATGACAATCACCTTTATTTATTTTTTTTACTCTGACATCACACAGTAATAAGATATACAAGATAAAACAAAATAAATCAAATCTGGGCCAATATGGTGCAAAGAATAACAGGTTGAACTGACTTAAGTATGTGCAAGGACTATCATGTGTTCCTTAAAAAATCCTGAACCTCAATCCAACATTGAGGTTTTTTTGTATGAAAGGTTTGTGAATCTCTTTGCAGGGTGAGACTGAGTCTCGTCTCTTGACTTCTTTATTATATGGTTCTTTGTCTTGCGGCTTGTTTGCTTCACTTGAATCCGTATTGATGTCGTTTATTAATGTTTTTGGTCTCCTCCAACACTGGCTGCTTCTCCACTTCACTTTGAAAGACAAGAATGAAGGTCAAAGCACCGCAGTGCACTGCTGTCTGCTTTAATTAAACTGCTGCTCCTGCTCTCAACAAAGCTCTACAGGAACAAAGAACATGCTTCTCAGAGATAACTCTGATCTTACCTCATGCAGGTTTATAATTGAGGACATACTCAACTTATTTCCCTTTTGCATCATAAAATTCAAGAAAACAAAACAGGATTTGTGATTTTATTGCCTCTGCCATCTGTGATGGATGAATCAAAATCCATCAAAAAAGTGCAACTTCAGATGGAAATTATTGTGCAATTCATTTGAAAACCAAAATAAAAAATAAAAAACTTAAGCTCAAACCTTAGTTCATTAGTTTACTAAAATGCATGTCTGCATTGTACAGGTTTTAGTATAACTTATGAGTGTCTCCAATTTGGACTAATGCAACAGAATAGATGTTTGGACTTTAAGTTCTGAATCAGATTGTGGCTCATGACTTACTTCCTTTTTTGCAGTGTTTGCATACATTTATGTTTTCATAAGCAAATATCAAGCTCTCTAAAATATGATGTTTTTTATAGACAAAATGAGCAGTTTTTACATTTTATTTTGGAATGAGGTATAAAAACTTTGCAACATTTTAGAGACGTCCTACATATTTTAAATTCAACAAAAACACAACTGCATTGCAACAAACATTTGCAAAACTAATGTTATTTCCTTTGGTGTAATATTTTGTAGATTGTTGCTGTAAAATTATCACATGTCTAAACTTAAGTGCAATAAGGAATTGTTATTAAAATCAAAGGTTGTCTTCAATGTCAAAACTTAATATGAGAGCACATCTACACAGCATCAGATGTAAAAATATTTTTGCCCTCTTGAATATGCCTTTGTTCTCTGGTCCTCTTATCTTGTTACTTTTTCTTTGAACAATGACCTTGTTGTTAAGGTTAGGCACATTTTCTTTTTGCTCTCATATTTTCTTTGCATAATTGATCTTTCTTTTCACCTGGAAGCGGTATAAAGTTCCATCATCTTTGAGGCACAGGACGTGATCCGAGATGGGAAAAAAGTATCCCTGAGCTGCAATCAGACTCCCGACGTGCATGGCCTCAGCTGGAAAAAAAAGGTGTACTAATCAAACAGTTCCTTTGGATCTGAGGCACAATCTACAAAGGTGGTGTCTCTTACTGAACACAAAGTTAAACCACAAAAATCTGAACAGTCATTAGCAGCTAGAACTTAAAATAAGAGTCAGACTCCAGGCATCTACAAAGCACTTATTTTAGCTTTCTGCTCTGGGATGTGCTGATTTATTAAACATAGCTGTGGTCAATTACACAAAAATCATCATCATTACGTTCCTGGATCAGGCCATTATCACTAAATAACGTTAAACTCTTAACTTCAGGGTTTGTGTGCATTTTAATGATAAAATGTCTCATTTTACTTCATTTTCACCGTTCTTTCAAGCAATTCTTGATGCACAAAAAATAAATGCATTATGAGTATATTACTGCAGAGGACAAGATTTATGACAAAGCATCTATGGACAAATTGAATCTTTTCCAAAATTATGCAAACTTGGAAAATCCTTTAATATTCCTATGTAAAACCCCATGACCTAAAGACAAAACTACTTCTGTAATCTGAGCTACAAAAAGATTCTACAAACATTCAAAAGTCCACGAATGTTTATTTTTGAAATTTCAAATTTGAAGTATTTACATGAACACTATGTGTCACATTGACCATCAACACAAACATCATTTTGTGTGCATACCTGGATCCTCTATGGACAAATTCTTCATCAGCCATTGTACTATATCTGCACCTGCATAAGAAAATAAACCAATGTGATATGCATAGTTAAAAATAATTTTAGCTAAATTAAAGCTTAATTAAATAAATTACACTTTGGCTACTTTTGGGAGGTTTGTAATAACCCTAAACCAATTTCAGAAGAAGAAAAAGGGAGAAAAACATATAAAAAGATGAATAATCCTATTATGTTAGCATATTAAGAAGAGCAGAAATAATTTCTTAAGATTTCATGCACACTAGATCAATATATTATAATTCCCTCACCAAGACAAACCTAAAGCCTAAAAAGCCTTTTTGTTTCTCCCATAGAGAATTATCTCATTTTTGCTTCCCTGCTGCTCTCCTGAATGAGATGCCGTTTAATTCCCCATCATTCATTAGTTTTCCAGGCTCAGGCACACGGATGCAAACGTTTCAGCATCTTCTCTACACATTCATCCACTGCTGTGGTAATTGTGTTTATTGATACACTCAGCTCATGGTATATTGGGTAATACATCTTGCATTGAGACAATGACACAGAAAACAGAGAAATGTTAAAAGCTTCTCTTTGTTTCCATTGTTTGCTTAAGATCCTTCGTAGCCTCCCACAATGCATCATTCCTGCGATTTCCAAACATCCTACTGACAAGGTGGCCGACATACATTCCGACAAGCTTTTATATCTGATTTTAAACTGTATTTACACATTTTAACCAGCAACACTCTGACAGCACTGAAGCAGATTAAAGTTGATGGCCTTGCTTAAGGGTCCTTTCATAGTAGGACATTACTTATTCCATTCCTGCTCTTACAGTTTCTTCCCCAAACACTTAATTACATGTTGTCCTCCCACCTTCTCTTCAGCTATGCAGATATTTTGTTGTGAAGTAGGTGCAGAGCTTTCACATTACCAGAATGAAATGCAACTAAAATTAAACGGTGTGGCTCATCTAAACATCTGCTTTTTTTGTTTGTTTGTTGGTTGTTATTGTTGAGATGGCCATTTTTAGTTTCCTTGGTTGAACCAACTCCTTTTCTCCTCTGTGTTTACTGATGTAATCTCCTTATAATCATCAAGGCAGGTCCAATTTGATGCCATGTAAAGTGTCCAGACACATGATGCCTAAACTGCCAGAAATGGCATAGAAACAGGTTTTAGTTTGACACCTTAGCTTCACATTTGCAGTGTTGCTGCAGCTCAGATTTTGGCAAATTTTCTCTAGAAATTTAAATTAAATTTAAAAAAAAAATGATTTATTCCAAATGGAAATGAAATGTTGGCCAGCAGTGCTTTTTGTTAAATCTTCGTTTGGCTGTGTGGTTAGAAACTCTGGTAGAAAGAAAGTCGGAGGTATAATCGGCGGAAGAGATGGGTTGAACTTTTCTGTCTGTTCTTTGATTTTGCTCAGCATCCATGAAAACCCCACTTCGACTCCTCTAGGATTTGAGGCTGAAGTTCATGTGGGTTTTTAAAAACAATAACTTGTTGCCACAGATGCACATTATAACTGTTCAAAATTTAAAGAGAATGAAACAGTAAAACTCCTTCCAGCTGCTCAGCATTGAAAACCAGAGGGAACATGCAATACCTCAGCCAAAAAGTTTAAATGTTCAAGCAGAATTTGTCACTGAACCCTGCAGACACTTCAGCATTAAGAAGGAGACAAACATACATCTTTGGTTTGTGCTTTTTGCAAAACTTTGAAGGACTCCAAGTTGTGTTGGACTGTTGCAGTGAAAATAGAGGGAAAAAAACTGCAATGCAATGAGACTCACTGTTTTGCAGAAGAGCAGAAAAAAGCTTCAGCAAGCAACAGAATGGATGAATTATAAAAAAAAAATACTTTGATCATTCTGGGCTTTCAACATCGATTTGCCATAGAACGATTTGCTGGCAGCTTGTCAGAAGAATGACAAAAGTAAGGATGTTTACAATTTCTAAAATAAAGAGATTGGTTAAACTGAAATATCAGACTTTAACTTTGACGTTAAAAACACACAAACAGCTTAGCAGCACCACAGTTCATGAATAAATACATTTTTTACATTCATGTCTACTACAGTCCATCCCTTTGTTTTAATAGCTCAGATTCAGCACTCATCATGTATATAATAAAGTAAATAAATATAAGATCAGAATTGAATATTTGTGGAAAATCCCCAAACGGGCCTTATGTTTTATCACGTTGCCATATTTAAATTAAAAAAAACAAACTGTTTTATGGTGACCCATTGAAAAATGCTAAACCATGTTCTGACAAATTACAGTGGAATAAAAATAGAAAAAGAGGTTTTCTGAAAGCTTTTAAGCTTTCCAGAAAAATGCTGAACTACAGAACTGAGCGTTCTGTCGTTTTGTCTGTTCACCAGACACTGACTGTCATCCAGTTATGTATCGCTGCAGGTAATGTTTGTACCATGCAGAGCCTGTCAGTCCAACTCTGTCATTTCTGCCACTTTGCTGCCAAATACTTTCTTCGCTCCATTTCTTACCTGTAACAACACTGGGGATCTTGGTCATGAAACTTTTGACGGTTCTGATGGGCACGCCTTCGGTCTCGTCCTGGATCAGAGTGATGATATCTTCAATCTGAGGAGAAAAACCCAGAAAAACCCCAGAAGGTGAAACGACTAAACCTGAACAAACCAAATTGTTAAAAAAAAATAGGATGTTTTAAGTGGGCTACTATTTAATATATATAATATACTAAAGATTTGATCAAAGATGCTTAGTTCACGGTTCACATTAAGCTTTGCTAACTCCTAAATAGGCCGTCCAAATTTAATTTGAGGACTGTATTCTCATTTAAAACAATAACATAGACTATCAAAACAATAACGTCTTGATATATAAGACAGAGTACAGGCAGCTAATGCAAAGCCCAAAACAAAGAGACTTTTATTCCTTAAGGGACCATTGTTCACCTCACATCTGCAGCATGTGTACTTCTCATATTCATTTGTTGTTTTAGTATCAAGCTCATGAGTTATATACCCTGAGGATTTTCAATAAAAAAACAAACATTTTCCATTTTTTCCCCTAATCTTTGGATTCATTTAGCTGTATTTAATACAATGATAACCTTCAGTCCATCTCAGCTTTTGAACTGGATTAACTTCTCAAATCAAAATCGTGTTCCAGCATGTGGAGCGTTCATATACAGAGTAACCTGGAACTCAATTGCCTTTGCTCTGAAATACAACACACTCCTAATTAAATTGGACCTCTCTATTTGGTTACAGAGTACCAGCATTTCATAGCGATAAGCAAACAGAACCATCACACAAACTGATTTGCAGCTCAGATGAACAGTTCATGCTTGTGGCCCGTTAATGAGCCCACAGATGTAGAATAACATTTTTCCCCCCACTTTGCACTGAAGTAATGAGATGATACTTTGATGTACTTTGGTTTTGATTGCAAGGTTAACACCGCCTCTCTGCACAGATGCTTTTTGTCTGCGTCAGAGAGTGGGAAGTGAGAAGATGGTCGCTTTGGAGACAGCTATCGCAAACTATCACAGCACTCAGCAGCTATATTTAAACCCTGAATCAAATGCTGACCTCTGAGGATGAGAAAGGGATCTGTGTTTTTTTTTCCTCCCTCAAGTGCACTTGATCAAAATAAATTTCATTGGAACAGAAACATGCGCAAACTCAGACATGCATACAACAAGCTCCTAATGAGAACATGTTCAGATTCACTGGGGTCTCACCAAATGTGCTGGACGGCACATTTTCTGTGGAGTTGTTACCCTTTAAGCTTTAGGGATATAATGTAAAAGTAGGTAAACATTAGCGCTGCTATAAACGATTACTGTACAAAACATTAAAATGACAGAAAACGTGTCATTTTTCCTCAGAGCTAAAGTGTCTAGCCATGAAAATAGTCACTACTTAAATGTAGCTTTCATAACTGAAAACATGGTTTCTTTATCAGATTATGTAGACGCCACTTATCCAGGACTTTGCCTCAGCGTACTTTTGCAACCATTTCAGAAGTATTTTCTGTCTTTTCTGGCAAAACATAAAATTGTTGTAAAATTTTTGGAACCAAATCTGCCTCCTATGCCTGTCAGGAAACCAAGACATCTTTATTCTCAGTGACACTTTCAAAATTTGTCCCCAGGCCAAAACATTTTTTTGTCTCCTCCCAGAGTTTTACATTCACTCTGGGGTCTTCTTCCTTTGGGACATTGCTGGAAAATCTTAAAGAAAAAAAAAAAAAAAAAAATAGGTGCCATCAGGTGTTTGCCAATTGCTGCTGCTAGTCTGTAGGATCAGTGTGTGGCGCTTTGCATGAGCAGAAATTAAGGTAACTCCCAAATGGCTGCCATGACAGATTCGAGGATTTCTCAAATATGCATGAATGAGTCAAAGAAATATTTGTTTGATGGGTGAACATTATAATAATACTCAGAAATCAAATAATGGAAAAAAAATCCAGGTTATTGGATTTTGTTTTACTCCAAGTTATAACAATCTAATTTTACCATAAATGATTGACAAGGGCTTGTAGTTATAATTAAACTTCAATCAAGGTTTCTTAGCCTGCTAAATACATTTCTCAAGTTTTACAAAAAGGGGTTATTTACAGAAGAAAATCTCAAAAGCCCATTTTGTTCACTTTTCAACTTAGATGCTTCCAACATGGGGGTGAGATTTAAAAGAAAATCATTCCACTTTTGCCGCTGACGATCAGACTGCTCTCACTCTCCTCGTCTTTTGTCGTCCAGAAAAGAAGCCCAACTGGACAAGCACAGGCTGCTAAATGCTGTGCTTCACAATCAGTGTGATTATAGGATTCTAGGGACCTTGATGGTGAGGGGAGAAATGCTCAAATGACTTTAATGGCTTCTGCTGTCATGACCAATCTATTTCTTTTCCACCAAAACAGCTATGCACAGCGAGCGTGTTGCAAATTACAACAGAAAATAAATTAGACAAACCAATGAGAAATAAATAAAACACTTCATTTTATAAAAGTAAAAAGCCATTTTATATTTAGAGGAAAAGAAAAGCAATCCTGGAAGAAAACCCATTCGAGGCGACAAAAATTGTTCATGGAGAGCTTTGCCTTCCAGTAGCAAATAAACCCCAGATCTACAGCCAGAGTTACAGTGGGACGGTTTCGATTAGAGCATTTTCATGTGCTTGAATGGCCCAGTCCAAGTTCAGTTCTCCATTCAAATTAAAATCTGTGGGAAACCAGAAAAGCGATGATTACAGATACTTTAAATCCAATCTCACTGAGCATTCATTCTGGGGAAAACGTCTCTGTAGATTTGCAAACCTGACAGGTTTAGAAAGTGTTTGATCTTTTTATTCTCTTTATTTCCACTCCACAGTTAAGCACCTTTTACATTGTGCATTGTCAAAATGTGAAAAAATTAGGGGTGTGAATATTTTTTCTAAGCCAAGGAACTACTACTTATACAATTTCAAAATTGAAAACAAATGTGCACCTTTTTGTTGCTTGAAATAAAACAGAAGTTTTCTCATACACGAGTTGCTTGGCTGCCAGTTTCTACATCAACTAATTTACCCAATAAGGCCATTTGTAAAGGTAACAGCCTCCTCAGCTGGTCATATAAACTCATGCCAAGATGCCATAACAACCTGCAGCTGATTCTGGAGCTGAGCTTGCCCTCTCAGATTCATGCAGCGCAGGCCAACAAAGGTACATGTTGGTGTAACGCAGCCCCCCTCTGAATCCCCGACCCTGAAACAGCTGCAATTAGCCTTTCTGGGCACAAAGAAAAATCTGTGGGAGAGAAGACAGATTGTCTTCATAATGAAGCAGGTATACATCCTGCTGAGAGAGAAAATGTCAGCCATGGCCACAAGGGCCAACCATTTCTGAGCGTCGCTACCTAGGCACTGCATTTTAGTGGAGGAAAGAAAATTAGCTCCTCTGAGCCATGAGGTTCCACATGCTGCCTGATCAATGGCTGAAAACAAGCAGACAAACGGATCAAACAGACGGCATTACAAACCACCATTTGCATACTTTATTTCTTACTCCGAATTTAAAACTAACAAATTCTTATGATTCCCTTGTCAAATGTAGGGCATGCTTTTCCTCTAATTTCAGTATAAATGATAGGCTGACTCACCAAATGCTTGGTTACACAACATCTTAAGAGAGGTTCTCAAAAGAAATGCTACAGGCAGATCAAGCAGTGAAATCACGACTGCAGCCAAACTTGAAGCCCACTTTAAACTGCCAGCATGGACACTGAGTGCACTCCATTTCATAATCTGTGAAGAAACTCAAACTCTGAGATTTAGCAAGAGGATTTATCACAACAAATGTCCTATTCATTTAAATCCAGCTGCTTATCAGGATAAAATTGTGTGTGTAGGTAGCCTGGTACATTTCATTCTCCAGGTGATTAAAAACAAACAAAAAAAGACTGTGGCAAGATTAAATACACCTCAACTTCAAAAAAATAGAAATATTAAAACATTAGTACATCTGCAAATTACCTTCATAAGTTCCTGCTCAATCAACTGATTGCAGCTCGTTTCTCAGTGCTTTCAATGGCACTTACAACACTCACAAAGGTCAAGAGCCCAGAAAAGGACCAAGGAATAGGAATTACTGAGAGCAACCGGAAAAGATGGAAGGTTTTATAGCTGCAATTATATTTCTGTCTGAGTTACTCCATTTTTGAATATCCACAATAGCTTAGGAGAATATTTTCAAGTCATATCAGAACAATTTATCTTTCAGCTCTTTAGTGAAAGCAAAAAATAAATTATTTGAGTTTAAATACACCATTTAAGATTGAGGGAGGAGTTACTTTCTGAGATCAGCATTTTTCTACAATTTAAAACTTCCTGCCACAGCTTCCTGCCTCCGGGAGTCAGAGCCTAAAGGTTTCTGTAAAGCCACAGATAACACTGTTATTATTCTGTAAAGCCACAGATAACACTTACAGCCACATTACAATCTCACTGCATTTTAAGATTAGGACTCCCAAAACTCATTCCAAAGATTTATTCATTAGCTCGTCTTAAAACCAGTCTATTTTACTTGGCTTTCAACTCCAGTGGGATCTAGTTTTAAATTGTATGTTTGTTTTTAAACTAAGAATTTTTATTTTTTGATTTTTTAAAAATCATTATTGTTATGTGTTTTAATGTATAGCACTTTGTATCAGCTGTGGTTGTTTTTAAGTGCTTTATAAATAAAGTTGGTATGATATGGTATTATATGCATTGTATTGGCCTTGTTGCTAAAAATTATCCAAGAACCGTAGGTGGGGAGTTTGATTTTCCTTCAGACGCAATAATAAAGCCACTTTATGAAATGTCCTTGTGTATTTCATGAATTCATGAATATATATTAAAACGATCTTAGCAGCCGGAAGCTAAATTTCCAGTTTAAATCCAAAATATGAGCTCATAATATCCGTTTATGCTGCAAAATGAAAACCTTTTTTCCTTTTAGAATGCACTATTTCCAATAAAGCCAACATTTTTTTTGAGTACACAAAAGTGCTTTCAGAACATCTTCATTCTTAAAAACACCACAAAACTTTGAAGTAGAGATAAAACATTCTGCTTTTATTGCACATTTACTGCAACTTCTTCCTATAAAACTAACGTCTTTTTTTTGGCTATTTTTTTCCCCCCAAAATTACAGCTTTCAAAATTATTTCAAAATTGTTTACAATGTCTTCAAAATTCTACTATTTACCAGTGCAATGTTTTATTAATGAATCTTTTTTAATCATCTCCAAAAATTTGCTTTTGAAGTAATCAATTTAGTTACTCCAAATAGCCTCCAATTTGAGAATATTTTAATGTCCAACTCTTTGAAGGGTATTCAAAAGGTTATTTTAAACTGAAAGAATGTCTTGTGTCACCGTCGCATATCACTAATGAGATTTAATACATAAAAAAATTAATTGTATATTCACAATATATCATTACTAGGAAATTAAATGCATATTTTATAGTCAGATGTACAATAAGTGAAGTCCAGATTAAAAATCTTTTTTTTCAAATGGAAATTGCTCAAGTCTGAGCACACGAATATTGTGATTATGCTTCCTTGAGAATATAGAGATCAAAGTACTTTGACGAGCCCAAATTTAGTCATATCTTATGCAAGACAATATCCTTCCTCATTCGAGACAAGCATTACCATGCCAACTAGGCAAAGGTAAAATTAGCTGCAAATATATTAAACGTGGCGACTTCCATCAAAATTAGTGTGTGTGTCTCATGTTAGTGCACACCGTCACACATAAAAATGACTTGAGATTTTCAGAGTGGGTGTAATGACTCATCATGAGGTGGTAAAACTGATCGCCTGAGGAGAGCACAGGTTCACGTCTGAAGGTCAGAAGCAGCGGCGGCGGCTGCTGTGTGACGGCGATGATGAGTCCTGCTGGTTTCAGCCCGATGCATCTGGCAGCAGGGCGACGTGACTCTTAATGGAAGCATAATGACAACAGGATGGCTTTACCACAGCTGACTGCCAATGATTCACCACAGCTGATCCCACCCCAAAGTCATTTTTCAGGCTTTTCAAGTGAACGCTAAGATTTTGACTTTGCAAAAAATAAAGCTGCAAACCATCTAACAGTAGTCGATTGATTTGAGCTTGGATGGAGGGGGGCAACATCAACAATCTTTCACTTTTTGACTTTGATAAATTGAGAGAAAGGTTGTACTTTGAGCAACGGTGTGGCGCAGATTAGGATATGGAGAGAAACGTGATAATTTGTCACAGTGAATGCCGTGCAATTCATCTCGAGTGGCCTGTGGGAAAATAACGATTCTTTAAATCTGCATAATGGCGTGTATGACTTCGACAACCTTGAAAAGCGTTTTCTATTCTGAATACAAATGCAGACTTCAACACCTGCAAAAATCTGCTAACAATAAACCCCAAGTTTCTT
The DNA here is from genome assembly GCA_903067075.1 of Micropoecilia bifurca. Lineage (NCBI taxonomy): Eukaryota > Metazoa > Chordata > Actinopteri > Cyprinodontiformes > Poeciliidae > Micropoecilia > Micropoecilia bifurca. The sequence goes on from CAEGAF010137709.1 coordinate 13,588, forward strand.
GTAGAAGCTTTTATTTTTTATATTTTGCCATAATAGCAAACTGCAATAAATGTAACTGGTGTTTTTGACAATGACCAACATAAAGTAGTAACTGCGGAATATAAGAAAGGCTATGCTGGATATTACAGTTTGTTTTAGAAATACAAATCTGAAAAGTGTGGCATGCATTTGTGGTCATCCTCCCTGACTCGAGAGACGTTTAGTGAAATTCTATTTCACTTTTTCCTAAATTGGGGAAACCCTGCTAGATCATTCACTATAAATAGCGAATGTTTGTAAAGTTAGCCAATTGAAGAGAAAACAATTTTAAAAAGATTGATGTTTGTCTGACATTTGAAGATTGGCCATACCACTAGATGGTGAACAAAAACTTGTCAGTAAGCCTAAACAAAACAACAATTATACTTGGTCATAATTGCATGACAATGAATAATGCAAATTTGAAAGAGTTCAACTTCTGTCCCAGGGAGTAAATATGACTATCATTCTGCATTAGAGTTGAGAAAGGGCACCAATTGCCATTGGAAACAAATCTGGAAAGCCATCCCTGTTGAAATCCCAAAAGAATGAATGATTCTTCATTCTAAGTGTCAAGCTGTATTTTTAGCCAATTCTCAGAGGAATTTAGTCCTTTGTCTCTTTCTAAAAACAGTTCTTCTCATCATGAGGGGATGGATGCTGGTTTAGAGGCCTGCTCAAAGACTCTGACCCTTTTAATAGTCTGTTGATCAGACTTGCCCTTCAAGGACAGTCAAACTAAAAGGTAACATGTGGTCTCATAACTCAGCCTGGTCCTCTTTTTAATTGGTTTCATTGATTGCTTGTAGTTTTATAGATTTATTTTTAAAGGACTTTAAAATCTACAATGACACCATCACTAAGCTTCAAATTAAGGTCAAGTTTGTAATGAGAAATGGAGTCTTAATCTTCAACAAGCAAGAGTAAGCATGAAACTCCCCACACACCCTACAGAATTTTGTTTAATTTTTCAACATTTATAAAAAAGGAAACTATCCCAATTTCTCATTAAAATTTAAATTGTGACATATTAAAACCCTGCAAAACACCCAAGTACTAAACTATTTGAGCACAGAGGTGGTTTGCATAACCTGTTGGATTTAGACAGCTTCTGTTCCATCTATTGGAGAAACGCTCTTTTTCTGAAAAATGTGCAATGTAGCAAATAACTAAAGCATCGTATTCCACATGGTACCAAAGTTGTCCTAGTTTTGGATGCGACTCTTCATCCCTTCTGATTAAAATGAATGCACATTCTTTTTAATCAGATGAACTGATAAAAATGAATGAAAGCATCTGGAGAACTTGACCTCAAGTGAAGGTAATTTAACTTTTTGATTCTGGAATGTCAGCAGGAGAATCCTAAAGTGTAAAAGTCACAATTTGTGTGCTGTAAAGAGAAGAGACCATGATTAAACAGATTTTTTTTAATCACATCCCTCTTCAGATCCCTCCACAACTTTTGTTCTGTACTCTGAAAAGCTTTTAAAAATATCTTCTTCTGATCAAATGATCCCTTTGTTGATTTACATGTGTGCTTGGACAACCACTTAAAAAAAATCCCTCATCTTCGGTTTTGAGTCCGAACTGAATTAGAAACTTCCCACCTTTCAAAGTCCTCAGTTTGATAAGAAAATTAAGCTTTACAGTGGCACTCTTAAAGACAGTGATTTAATAAAATAATAAAGAATAAACATTTAATAAATCACTGAATGGTTTAGTCCCAACATACATTTAAGATCTTCTGTCATATCAACCTTCCAGACCTCTCAGGTCTTCTGGTTCTAGTCTACTCTGCGTCCACAGAATCAGAACCAAATATGGAGAAGCAGCATTCAGTTTTTACGCTCCTCCAATGTGAAACAAACTTTCAGAAAACTGCAAAAATACTGACTCTGTGTTCCTTTAAACCAAGATTAAAATCCTTTAGCTGCTTTTGATTAATAACTAGAACATAAACAGTTTTTCTGCCTGTCACTGTAGTGCAATGCTTTGCTTGCTTGTTTACTTTACTTTAATCATGTAAAGAACTGTGAATTGCCCTGCTGCTGAAATGTGGCGTACAAATAATATTGCCTTGCATGGTGCTGGTAGCAGTGTGTCGTGGTGGGAATGGCATTTCATTGATTATTCACATTTATGTTTATGCCAAACATATCAGAGAATGGATGCATGTTTTTATTTTTCATGACTTTACTGCATGCATCCTTGTCCTTTCTTTTGCAATTTACAGAAGAATTAACAGTGTTTTTCTACTTCCTCTTGAAGAAAAGGTCTACATGCATGCAGTGTTAAAGTTTGTCACATTAAATAGTTCCTTTGCTAGCTTGACCATTGATGCCAATTCACAAAAGTGATTTCTGAGAAACTGCATTAAAAAAGTAAACCCAACAACTGAGAAGCAGAGACGTTTTTCCCTCCAGAGAATGATTTTTCCCCCTTCTTCCATCAGCAACTGTTGGCAAAATTCATTAGTTTAGACCTGGTGCTCCCCTGCTGCACGAACTGAGTGAATCGGCACAGAGCTCTCATTAAAACCTTTTTATCTCAACAAAAATGCAAAGAGCTTCAGACACAACAAAAACATTGACAAAAGAAGGCAATAAAAGCCTTACTCATTTTGGGCTTGTTATGACTTTTTACTGAAGCTTGTTGAAATCTCATTACTCTTAAAATCTTATCACCATAATGATCATAATGGTTCAATTATAACATTTCTACAGCAGAACGTTTGACAATATGTGTATTATTCTCATCTCTCCCCAAACCTTAGATAAAAACATGCAGAGAAGCATTTGTAGTTTATTACAATGCAACTTGACACTGCCTGCACACATTCATCCAAAGTAACTTCAAATATTTCAACCACAAGATAAATATGTACAACTTTTTTTAAAAAAAAACATTGTCCTAATATATTTCACCAAACCAATCAAGTTCACATTTCCTTAATGAGTAATCTGAAACATTTGGTGTTCTGTGTCATGAATGGCAACGCCGCTTCAGTGAAGTCTCAGTGCACTGAAAGCATGGCTGTAACAAAATACTTCAAGTTGATAAGATGTCAGATTTAATTTAAACCTTGCTCTGTATGAAAGCAAAGGAGGTGGTGTGTGGGTGTTGGAAATGGGACTCATTATTTCTGAAGATGGCCCAGAGAGTCCTCAACGTGCCTACAAACTCTGGAAGAAAAAGAAAGTAAATGCTTCTTTAAATCCCCACATATGTCTGTTGAAAAAAAATAATACTGAAAGGTTCATTTCTATGCACAAAACATGTCCAAAAAAAAGTTATGCAAAGCCTTTCGATGAGTGTGAACTATGTTCCATCATCTCTTAAAATAATCCGACCAGGCTGCGACAAAACATTCCGTTTCAAAAGAGCCAGACTTATGGACACAAATCCTGCATTGTTTTCATTTATCTTCAGATCATTTCAAATTTCCACCTCATTGATAGCAAAGCAGTGAAGGACGGGCATCTGGCTTCTGTTAGCTGTGATGCAGCCAGAATCTGATCAAAGCCCACTAGCAGCACTAAAGAATGAGAGACCAGTGTTGATGGACATGACTGGAGGTCTCGTAACCCCGACTCTGGGAGGCAGGGTTTCAAAATGCACCAGAGAAAACTAAGATCTGAGGAAGTGTCAAAAGGGCCAGTTCTTTGTGGGATTAAAGGCTGAAATTTCAATAAAAGATCAGCTCTGTGGGTCTTCTTGGCATTTCCTTTCCCTCTGTGCGTTTCTTTACTTTGCTCATGTTTTGTTCCCACTTTTAAAAACATATCTGTCAAAGAAGGTAAAAATGTTTACAAGGGAAAGATCAAAGACATTTTTATGGTGCCCTGCCTCAATGGAAGTCAGAAGACAAAGTGAAGCAGACTGGATAGTTTTCACTTGTCTCTTAAAGTTTTAGTTTGTTCATTTTCCCAGCTCGTAGGGAAACAAACATTTTTTGAAATGCGAGTTAAATGCAATGAGGACTTTGTTCAACTTTACTGGGATGCTAATCTTTGACAATAAACATTTAAAAACAACTCATGCATATGGCTGTGTCTGGTGGAGGCTCTGACATGCTGGGGGCCTCGTTTAAACCTCACTTCTCCAAGGACCCTGGGAATCATGTTGAATTGCATGGCTTGCTCTAATATTTGAAATAGCTGGACATTTAAAAATATGGACTCTGGGGAAAAAAATTAAAATGAGTCACTTTTGGGTGTTCCAGCAAGATAATTGTCCAAAATATGTCACCAAATCAATAGAAAAATTGAGAAAATGTCAAATATTTACATTATTTTCTATATCAATGAAAGAAATTTTTTTTCCATTGATGATGAATTTGCAAATCACTCATTTGAATGTAGAAAAAAGAGATTTGATCAAATCCAGACTAAGGCTTTAATAAAACAAAATATGGAAAAAGTGAATTGCTGCAAATACTTTCCAGATGTATTGTATGTATTTTAGCCAACCTCACTTTTAATCCTGAAACAACCCGTTAAAACTTCATTCAGCATCTATAATTAATAATAGCTTCCTACACTTTGCTCTTTATCTTTTAAAGGATGATCTATTAAGTTATTTAAGTTGTAGTGATTTTCTTACTTCAAGCACTGCAGAATGTCTTTTTATATAATTTACTGTAACAAACATCACTGCTCATTTTCTTTGGAACTTCCAGACACAAGACGACCCAAGGGCCCAGTAAGCCGATTTAAGAGTTCTGCAGTATAATAAACCAGAAAACATTTGTACGAAACATCTCTGAGGGCTAATTAGAATCGAGACAACTTACACATATTCTACCTGAGATAAATAAAACAGATCAATACCTTATACTTACCCGTAACCTTTAGCCTAAACTGACTGGTCCATTTCGTCTACTATCGATTAGCAGAGAAATGAAAGGAAGCTATCAATGGTAATATTCAAGGTGGTAGAACAGGTTTCATCTGCTACTGTAGAGAGTCTCTACTTTTTCAAGCTTGGAATGAATACGGTCATTGATTGGTTTGACAGACCACCCAAGAGCTGAGTGTGTGACGGCCAAGCAGCCAGATATCGCTTTGCATCCTTCTGTGTCCTTCCTTTGTAGGCTTGTTTATCTCTTGAGGCTTCTCTGCCTTAAGATAAATGAAGCATTTTGAGTTGCCATCAGGTGCAAAACATGCATGGAATATATTCTCCCTCAGAGGGGGATCAGATTTTAACAAGCCGGTTTTAACAAGGTGTGCTTCAGAAAGCACTTTGCAAATGAGCAAGTTCGGGGATTTGTAGACAGGAAGTGCACATCGACTTCATCAGAAAGGTTCATTTACTTACATTAAAAGCTTTGAGTAGGAAGACTGTCTTTTATGTACAACACACTGCAGTAAAACTACAGCTGAGGAGAAGGAAAGCCACTTCCAGTCTAGTTACACAGCAATTACCCAGGACGAAGCAGTAATGTACAGTTGTTGCTGCTTTTCATGCTGAAAGCCGTTTGGAGCCAGCAAATCAATTTCCAACAGTCGTTACACAAGAGACAGAAAATTTAGTGACGATGTGGGAAAATATTTCAAATTAAAATTGTATGAAGGGTATGCAGACCGAGCATTACATGAAATAAGAGTTGGAACACGCTGTTCTCACTACTGCTTCTATTATTTGCTACAAAACGTCAAATAAAGCAAAAACACCATAACAAGTAACTTTTAATGAAAGAGTGGATTGACATGAGCGTTGAGCTTTGTCGCTGAGGCTTTATTCATTGCTGCTGAATCAGGCTTGAGCAGTCAAGGAAAGCCATAATGTTGGAAAGTCATTTCTTTTCGGCGCAGTGTAGAGACCGATAGCAGCATGCCATTACCAGGCACAGGGAATGTTCTGGACAGTTATTCCTCAGGGAAGTCATGGGGAGATAACACACACACACACACACACACACACACACACACACACACACACACACACACACACACACACACACACACACACACA
>CAEGAF010137710.1:0-29346 GCA_903067075.1 Micropoecilia bifurca
CACACACACACACACACACACACACACACACACACACACACACACACACACACACACACACACACACACACACACACTGGCCATCTGTCTTGCTCAATGATTGACAGCTAAACTAATTACAAGACATTTCCCAGCCAATACAAGATTAATTAGAAATGGGAAGCTTCTTGTTGAAACATAGACAATTAGACAGTCACTTGGCTTTCATCGTGCCCATTTAAATCCACATGACCAGCTTAGTCCTGCCCTTGCATAGTCTGTTAATGATTGCCTTGGAGGATGTGAAATAGGCATTACCGCCTAGAAACACACTTCTTGACTCCACTCTGCTGGACACTGAAGCTTTATGTCAATCTTGAAGATAAATTATAGAAAAGTAGACAAAAAACTAAGCCCTGGAACAAACAAGTCTGTAACAAATAAGTGAGGTAATTAGACAAGTGAGCCCAAATAAAATGCTTCTCAATTTTAAGATGTTGTAACTTCTAAAGCTTGCTTTTGGACTTTTGCGGAGAGCGCTGATACAGAAACGAGAAACAGTGATATTCCTGTGTGAAAATATATACAACTCTTGGAAGGATGTCAAAGTTATCTTTTCTGTTTATCATTAAGACAGACTACATTAACTGCAAAGTGAAAGACTAATTCTGATGACAACAAACAGTATCAGACAAGGTCACTAGTACTGACACTTCTTCATTTTAAAGGCATTTTTGCCATGGAAAAGCCTTACCAAAGATCTGTCTTTTTTATGATCATTCCCAGTTATAGCACTCACTGGAAAACTTTTCTTTTTTTATCAAAAAGTGGAGCAGTGTTTGATGTACCACTCTGCACGGATAGGATCCACTGCTATCAACCCCAAAACGCTGAATGTTGCTCATTAAGGCTGTGTTCTGTTCTTCAAAGAAGATCTTTACTTCGCATTGTTGACAGCTTACTTCCTCCTTTTTAGCGGCTAATCACATATAAATCAGGGAACACTAAAGCAGTCTTTGGGTTATTAGGATGATGCCTGACATAGCAGAGTGGGAGAGAACAGGGAGTCAGCATGAGTGTCGGGAAGGCACTCAGGCTGTCAGGAAACTAGTTTAATCGTTAAAAAGGGAGGAAGCCGTGGTTCACACAGAGGGAAGATAAATGAAAAAAGCTGCAGTGATGAAACTAAAGGCGGAAAATAATGTCATGATGAGAGAGAAGATATGGGGCAAAAATGAAAGTGGCTGTCAGAGGCAGCGCTTTCTCAAGATTGAGTTTATCACTCCACTTTGACAAATTTCTGATTTTCACAGAAACTGATAAAGAAAAGTAACAAACTGGCCAGAACATTTGTTGAATTAACTGCGTGGTTCCCAAGGGAGCCATTTCTGCACTGCATCTGCTGCACAAGAATGTGTGCAGGTCACAGTGCTAAAAGTAATTTATTTAAAGCTCAAAGGGTTCGGACGCTGACTGATCTTATCGACTATTTGGTCAGGTATATGGCTGTCTGTTAAATTTCTGCAGCACTAAAAATACAAAAGGTATTACACACTTTTTTCTGAAAGGAGTAAAATTGAGAAATTTATGACAAAGTTCAGGACATGATTGCATTTTTCTGCTGTCAAGAAAAAAGGGGGTGGATGGATGGATGGATGGATGGATGGATGGATGGATGGATGGATGGATGGATATCTACATGACAGTTATATATTTTTGACAAAAATATATGTTTTTAATTATTAAGATTATCGGCTAAAAATTAAAAGTTAAGCGTTGTTTCATTGTAACCTCTTTTTCAATTAAGACATGTTGCTAAGAAAGAATTAAATGTTGGAGGTTTTTTTTAGATGCTGGACAGATTCCCAAGCAATAAAAATTTAACACTGTTTGGTTACATAATTTATTTTTTCATGTCTGCAATAGATTGCAGACATGAATATGAAGCACCAATTTTAAATGCAGGACAGACAAGACAGTAATGGAGTGCTTAGGACTCAATTTTTTAACATGTTTTTCATTCAGGTAAACAAAGCGTCAATTTGACCCTTTCCTCAGACGTTTGTTGGGGAAAAGAATGTTCCATTTAATTACAGACACAAAATATTCACACCTTTTCTTGTGCCTAACTAACCTTGCTCACACTACAACCACTTCTGTATGCTGCATACGGTCCCTGTGGAAAGTTATTATTGAAAGCATATGGCCCATATCACATAGGTCACTTGTTAGCCCAGGTTTTTCTAATTAGGCTGTTTTCTTCAGATTGGAGACTGATCTCGTGGCCCTGACAGTTCCCCCCTGCAGTTGAGGAACCAGCGCTGCGCTCGCATTCTCAAACTTCTCCCCACAAACTGAGTCAAAAAAGGTTTTTGTTTTTCTCATGAATAAAAAATTAAATGGCTCCTATGAACCTGGGAGAAAATTAACGTGCACCCTGAAAACCAGCAAAGCTGGCAGTTTCAAGGCTCTGCTGAGTTTTTGCTAATCAGCAAACTTTGGAGGCAACTTTGAAAACAACTGCAGTTTTAAAAAGTGGATGTTTTAGATATTTTGGATGGGGGGAAAACAAACCATAAAGCCTCAATTTCACTTTTAAAAGTTAGCGTATTATACAGTTTTTCATAATAAGACCAATTCACTTAGCAGCATGCTAATAACATCGTCTATAGTTTACCATAGCTTCAGTATAAATAACATACTTGATTTGACCTCAAATCAATTCAAAGTAATCAACAGAAAGTAAGTGAGATGTCAAATATGTTTTGAGCTACACACCTCAACTAAAATCTGCATATATATCTTGTTTTATCAAGTTGTTAGATATTTCCAATCAGAGATAAATAATAAGCGATAATCTCTAATACTCATACTGAGAAAACAAATATTTCATATTTAGACAAATAGGTTCAGAAAATGCCTCACAAAAACATAATATCACAACACAAAATGTGTATGCTTATCTTTTACAAATACAAAAATAAAAAAAATCCTAATTCTGTAAGATCCTAGTCTAGGAAGATTCTAGACAACATATTCAAAATACTGCTGGTCAGACAGGTAGAGAGAAAGAGGCTTGCAATTTTAATAAAACCTAAAACAATAAAACTGGTAAAAGAATGAAAAGCAATTTATTTCCAAGACCTAATTTTACTTACACATTAAGAGGCTGCCAGGCCGGCCACTGAGCCTTCATTTTGATGACAGTCAGGACCTCATCACCCTTTGACAAGAAGGAAATACAAGCTGGGTCAAAAACAAATAAGTTATTATTTGGACAAAAATGACAGTGGAGGACTGATCAATCGATTTTTACACTTCATAAGCCGATGGTGGAGTAACAATATAGAAGGAGCAGAAGAGGCATCTTAGCCATTCAAATACTGTGACATGTTATTTAACAAACAAAACTGAACATTAACAGCCACCTCAGACCAGAAAACCATCATGAAGCAGGAAAATGAAAAGTCACATGCATCTGGTGGATTGATGCATGCAGATCAGTTAAAATATGAACAGATTGCATGGAGAGCGACTGCAAAATCCCAATAGAGTTACACCTTCCTCCAATCCAAAAAGTTCACTTAACCATTGTTAGGTAAATGTGTGAACAGCTGAAAAATAAAGCTGTAAAATGTAGAGCATATCCCCTTTAATTGAATATAAACATAAACTATGAGTTTTGTTTGTCGGTTTACAATGTTTCTATGAAGTCCCCTTGGTCTCAGTCATGATTTAGGTTTAACTAGATCAAAGTAGCAGGAACAGAAAAAGTAAGAATTTTGAAAAACACCAATTTAATGACGAAAACATTTTTTATTACAACCAGATCAAGAAAATCTCTTAAAATGAAATGTGTTATTTTAATTCAGTAGAGGTTGTACTCCTGTGGACTTCAACTAGAATAAAGTTTACAGATTTAGAGGTTCCTTAAACTTATGAAGTATTTTCACTCCAACTGGATATTTTGTCAAAAAAAAGAAGCAGATCAAAATTCTGATGTATACACCCATTAGAGAAAATAGATTAATTCAATAGGAAGTGACTAAAGGTTAAGCAAATATGGGGAAAAAAAGCCATCACTGTTTTGTAATAAGTATTAGCTGTAATGGCTGTAATTTTGTACATTTGCCACCATGATAAGAATATATGCAACGGATCATTAAGCTTGTACAAAAGCTAAAACTCACATATTGAAAGAGATAGCAATAACATAACCATTATTTTCATCTGCCATTTTTCTTCTTGTCTTCTTGTCCAAATCATCTGCACATTTTAATGTTTTATATTTTGCTACAACTCTCAATGGAACAAGAGCCATTGTTGCGCTGGCTGCATATATTAATATTACTTCAGTCCTTTTAAAGTCTTCTTATACATTATGCTTAAATCTTATCTACTACATCTTATTTCAGACGTTTGTTCACTTAGTCACTCAGTGTTGAGTTTGATATATTTAACTGTTTAAAGTCCTACTTTTTTTTTTTTTCAGATTTAGTGGACAGATTTGCTAAGCTCTTTATTTAACAAAGTTACAGTTAGTTATATTTAATACCTATCCTTACCATAATATTTGCTTTTGAGTAATAATAGAAATGTCATTACTCACTAATTATACTATAGAAGTTAAAACATTTTCATCAGTTAAACGAATAAATTATAAAGTGATTCATGTGTTGGTGCATCTTGTAAAGTAGAACCAATGAGTAATTTTCCATTTTGCCATCGACAGCAGACACATCTGTCTATTTGGACAAACACTGCAGCTCAAATCATTATTTAAAATAGAATCAGTCTCAATATTGTACACAAAAAGGGTCAATCATCTCGATATTGAAAGCCATTTGTCGCCATCATAAAATAATGGTGACAAATATATGAATATGAAATAATTCACCTCCTGGTATTACTGTTGCTTTTTTATTTAGGACCGTTTTCTCCTGAACTGACTCCTTTTTGACAGGAAATACAAAATGTCTACTACTGCAAATTAAACATCCCATCACATTTCTAAAAATCACATCACCATAAACCAAAAGTGACTTAGAATCTGTCACCGCTGCGTTTTTAACGTTTCTAGATAGGAATACAACCCATGAAATGCTTCACAGAACTTGTGATTTTATTTCAATTTAAAAATTTTGTCTGCATAGAAATAGACATGAAAAGTCTGTTTTTTAGAATGTTTTAACGCTTTTGGAAAAAATACACACCCATCAGGGGCCGGACAATGAACTTTTATGTTTATGTACATGTGTTCAGTTTAAATTATGCACAATTTTGATGCTGACCTTTTTACAGAGGAGCACCATGAGCTGGAAGTGAACCTATTGTCAAAGTCCCCTGAAGTCACAAGTCCAAATCTTTCCTGCTGGGGGAGAATTGACCTGTCGTACTCCCTCACACCGGGGATATCAGCCATGAAATTGGTTCACAGTGAGCTGAAGGTAAATTCTTTATAGGTAATAGCCAAGTAGTGCATGGTTCTCCCTTTGGCACAGAAAACCTTAGCAACACTCACATATTTTCTTTTTTCTGTCATTACCAGGACAACTGTGCATGGTGGTCACGCTTTAGTTCCATCGAGAGTCCCTCTGCATGGCCAGTTCACCCTGACATTCACCACTCATCTGGAGTTTTTAAACTGCTTGTGTCGTAGCTGTGAGGTTGCCTCAGATGCTGCCAGAACATCATGAGGATGAATAAGGGATCTGAGCTGCATTGGAGGTGCTGGAGTCTTTAGCTTTTCCAGACTGCAGTATCAAGTGTAAGTCAAGTTATTCCTACAAATGTTCGATCATACTAGAGATACTAGTAAGTCATAACAAAAGTAGAGTTCATTTCATTGATGGATTCTGCAATCTTGCAACTTGACCATCTCTTACCCCGTGGCTGAGCTCTTGCAGATTTTTATAATTCTTAGTTGTATGAGGAAATGAAAGAACTGGCTGGCAGTCAGGCCAAAAAAAAATTAAAAGAGCAAATCTTACAAATAACTTATCTTGATCTTTAAACCACTTTCAATTTAAATATTATATTACAGGCTGTGCATCTTACCTTCACTAAGAATCAACAGACATTAGTAAAGTCATTGTAATTGGAAGACTGTTGGAAAACTTTGAAGAGCTAATTTTATCAAGAAACACCATAAACACATATTGTGACAGATAAGGAAAACAGATGCATTTCTAGTAAAAGTTGTTGGCTTTATACTGGCAATTTGACTGCAAAGCATACTGTGGACAGACGGAAAGAAATTGTATAGGAAACACATCACAATTTCAAACATTTGACAGACAAAAGCAAATTATATCTCATAGATACGATAGATCAAATACACAAAGAAGTTTTTGGTAGCTGAGTCATTTCTAGAATATAGAACTGCTTGAATCTATTAGTGAAGACACATCAAGCAGTGGAAATGGCATCATCTTGTAGGGAACAGATTCATATTGCATGAATAATTCCCATCTAGACTTGACAAGCGCAGTGAACCTTCATTTGTGATGCTTGATTTAGCATGTGTAATTCCCTGTTAGGCAAAAAACTGCATTTAAACTGTCATCACTGCGAATAAGAAACTGTTAGGGGGAGAGTTGAAGTGTTGATATGGTTAATGTTGCCCTTTTGCACTAATTACAATTAGGGTTTTAATATGCATAAGCCCCAATTAATATGAATGAGGTTTGTTTATATGGATCCACACCACAAAATTTAGTAGATGAGCTGCAACGTTTTTATCACTGTGTCAACAGTTTGTAATTCCCTGCACACAAGGAACATGGATTTTAAAGGCTCTTAAGATCTGGTAGCATCCCTTATGTTTAGTGGCAAGATGTGTGACAATCCTCAAGATACATCAAACGTCCAAACTGATAAAATATGAAAAGAATCTTCCTTTTAATTTGTATACACTTACTTGGTAGAAACACTCAAGGATATTTATGTTTGACAAAATCACAGGTTACACTATTATTGCCATGCTCTCATTATTTTTTACCCCCATTTCCCACACTTTGGTTGCAGAACATTTCAAAACATTTGAACTCACAGAGAGAAAGGGATTTTGACCATTCCTCTGTGCAATCTCTCTTATCCTGACTTATTGGTTCATTCATGCGCTTTCTCCTATTCAGCTGCGCTTTTTCCTATTCAGCTCATGCCATAGGTTTTCTATAGGATTTAGATTTGAGAGCTGACATAGCCATGGAGGAAGGTTGATTTTTTGTATGGCAAAAAAGATTTGGTCATATGTTTTAAAAATCTATCCTCTCATCAGAGGTCTAATTCACATCCTTTCTGACCCATACAAGGTCTGCAGCACCTTTGGACAAAAAACAGGAACACAGCAACACCAACCCATACTCAACAGGAGGTATGCGATTCTTTTCTACATTTTTGTTTTGCATCAAGATCAACTCTATTGTTTCTTGCTGAAAAGCACAACCTTAGTCTTTCTGAGCAAACCACAGAGTTCCTGTTAAAGCATTAGAACTTGGAAAACTGCACGTTAAAATTTGTGACAATAGGACAGGAGTGTTTTTATTTCTTTTTTTTTACTAGCTGGGCCACCAAGTAACTGGTTTAAATGTACATCGTGCCTAAATTAGTTGTTAGAAAAAATTGGTGCCCCAAGGATGACACTGAGGGTGGAATAAAATATCTTTCCACTGTATTCCAATATGCTTTTTCAACACATAACTGCATCATTGTAATTTTTCTAACATAATTGCCCTCCTGACCTCTGTTCTGTGTTGAGATCTGAGGAAAGTCCAATAATTTGATTGGTATCTTGCCTACAGCAGTGGTTTCACATGTATGGAATAATACAAAAGAACAAAACAGCTGAGATGTCATTCAGATGACTTCTTACAAACTCAGAGAGGATTTCTCATTTTTTTCAAAAAGCACTTTCTGGGTGGAAGATATCTCAAAGATAGTACTATATTTTCCAAAGCCTAGCAGTAAAAGGAAATCGCAGCCAATCAGTCACAACCATTCTAATGTGAAAACACCACCCAGCCCTCGAGCTGCTACCCCGACCAGCAGCCTTCACTGTGGAAAACAAAAACAGCCACACACAATATTTATGCTCACTACTATTAAACTGTTAGACATCAAATAGCCATTAGCGTAAGAAATCATTCCAGTGTTATCAGGATTGTATTACTTATTTGCTTTCCATTGTGTCATTATGTTTGTATTACAATAACAGATTTAAGACAACCAATTTGCAAATTGTCAAGCAACATAATGTTTGTCTTCCTGTGTATTGTATTTGGAGATCTTACATGCATCCATCTATTTTTTTAAATTAATTCATACTTTTTCCTCTGTCTATATTCGAGTCTCTTCTTTTTAGAGCTGAATTTTAATTCATTAACATGTTAATTTTCTTAGAATCTTGCTTCAGAAAAGAGATGAAGCAGCAAGCTTCCCAATGCATATAAAACCATATTAGCATCTTTCATGTCAGTGAAGCCCGACTGTCACTGAAGCAGAAGTATGGAAGGGATTTCTGTGGAAATTGCTCATATTATTCACCCAGTCTCTGTGAAAAAATTATACTAATGGCCATTCCCAGCTCCTGATGGCAGAGCTGAAATGAGGAAGGTGAAAGAAACCATGAAACAGTAGCAGCAAAAACTCCTCACACACACTTGGGATATTAAATAAAATCACCCACTTGTGGAATTTGTTTAAATATGACAAAATAAAGATACAATTAAACTGATAATAACATTAAGCCAGTGTTTCATGAACAGATATTGTGGATTACTGTCACTTTTGTTTTTACTAATGCAAAGTGGATGATTTTATAAAAAATGTTATCAGCAAGCACAGCTATAAACTGAATAGCCACTTCATTAGATATGCCGCTCTGTTAGCCAGTTGGATGGACTTTTGCTCTTAGACCTGCCCAGAAATGTTTGCAGCACAGATTCACCAGGATTTCAGAAAAACCTAATGAGATATTAGTCCACATGTAAAGATATTTGATAAATAAAATTACGAAAATCCCCAAAAGATATTGATCAAGTAAACACAATAGCAGATTTTGATGACGGAGAACTTGAGGCAGACAGGGAGAGTAGAAAACTGCAGGGACAGATTAAAGATGTCTAAAAAGACAGAGTCCTTCCCAACACTTTGTCAGGTCCTGTGGTTTTGTTGAGCTGAAGAGTAGGGACTGATACTGCTCCTGTAATCTGAAACAAACTTCCAGAAAGGTGCTGAAAAACCGAGTTCATTTAAATCAAGGCTAAACACAAATGTCTTTAGAGTTGCTTTTAGGATTAATTCTAGTCTGGAATGAAACTTTTCAGCATTTCTCCTTACTACAGTATAATGTTTTTTGGTTGTTTATTGTGTTATGTTTTCATTACGCAAAACACTTCGAATTGCCTTGTTCCTGAAATGTATACAGATAAACTTGAATTGATTTACAACTGAGGGGTTGTGCCAAGAAAATGTCCCCATGTCATTATACCACCAGGAGCAATCTAAAGCATTGATACAAACCAAGATCGATCGATAATTTCTGTTTTTTGTGCCAAATTCTGACTGCCTTAGTTGAAATTGAGACTCGCATAACCAGGCAATATTTCTTCCGTCTTTAGTTTCCAATTTCAGTAACCTATCTGGTTGGTTCGACATAATGAAGCCTTTTTATAATCAAGATATTCTATATAACTGTGGTATAATGAGTAGTTTTCTTTTAGGCAGTGTTACCTTTCAGTCTTCTCAAACTTGTCTTCACCTCAAACATCAGCAAGTCATTTTTGTCAGTAAACTGCCACTCACTGTATATTTTCTCTTTTTTGAACCATTCTTCTGCAAGCACTGCAAAGTCCCTAAATGCTTTGGGCCGCTGCCATGTGATTGGGTGAGTCGCTATTTGAGTTAATAAGCAATGGAACAAGTGTGCCAAATGGAGAAGCTGGTTAGCGTAAGGCGGGCAGCGGATGAATTTTGAACATGTCATTTTATAATAAAAAGTAGTCAAACGAATCCCTGCAGCACAATCAGAAGCAATTATGCGAGTTGTTTCTGCCTGCGAGCCAAAGCCTCATTCAGTCTGAGAAAGCTTTTTCCTAGGTTGAGATAGTAGCTTCTCTGATGTTGTAATCAATGTTCTGCTAAAGAATCTCTGATCTGTCTGTCCTTGCAAACACTTCACACTATTAATAGACATAGAAAATTGCTTCAAAATTCCAACTGGATGCAAGCTGGCTGTTATCAGCATGTGCTGTGGAAGGCTTACACAGCCTTCAGGTGTTAATTAAATCTCCACTGACAGTCCCATATCCTGCTCGGCAGAATGGGCTGCAGTTCAGATATTCTGTAGATGAAGCCTCTTCAGTCAGACCAATCCCATGCAAAAATAGAAAGGAGAACATCCAATGGGCAGGGCGGACAGCGTGGTGACAAGAGATCCGTTCATGCTAAAGGTAGATTGGTTTTCAAGCACTGAATACTTCTCTAGAGAGCCGTGAACTGATTTGCTGACCATGGTCGTCCTCGGTGGCACACTCTTAGCCCCGCAGTGAAGCCTGGATGTTACTGCCTTCCCTGGCAGATTCATTCATCAAGCAGCCTGAACCATCATAGGCAACCAGACCTGGGTCCACGGCTAGAAGGTATTATTAGAGATGAACTTAGATAACTGATGTTGATGACCCAGTTCAGCATGTCTGCTGCTCTAAAAGTATGTTTTCCCCCTCTTTCTATTATGACTCTTAATTTGCAACAATGTCGATGGAGACTTGTTATTTTTGGAAGTGCTTTGCAGTAGAATTGCTGATGATGATGATGAAAACTGCCCAGAAAATAACCTTAATTTCCATGTGTTCAGAAAGCAGTGGAAGATCCTGGCATCACAAACAGCTTTCCAGCAGGAAAATTAATTAGTCTAAAAACAACTAGACTTTAACTGAACTCTTTATGATAACTTTCAAAATTAATGAGTTAAAAACAATCAGGAAAAAGACTGAATTTGCTTAACAGACATACAGAAGATTTACAGAAACAGCAACTGTCAACAATTTTAAGAACAATATAGCATAACATAATGACCAGACAGTCCCAAACTCCACTACAACCAGGAAAGTACTGGCTTAACAGCATATCTTTTAAGTTCTGAAGGTTGTGAGGTGAGGCTTCAATAAATGGATATGACTCGTTTCTACAGATCGTCTCACAACTGACAAATAGGAGAGACATCATCACAATATGAAGACCAACTCAACACCTCAAACTAAATGTTGTGTTCCTAAGAACCAGGCTGCCTCCACTGGCTTGTCTTCTGTCAACAGTTCATCATGTGGTGATATGCCATGTGTCTGCTCACTGTAAGAAAATCACGTTTCTTTATCATCACCCATCCACTCACTCTGTACATCTCTTAGAGGTCCGAAACGTATCCCATGTGAAATTAGGAAGTGGAAGAACAAACCATGTACCATTTGTCAGTTAACCAAATGACTAAAATGGGACATTTTAGTGATTTGGTTGACTTTGCATAAAGGAGGAGGGGAAATGGAGCATGAAACTTAATCAGGCACATAGAGAATTTGGTAACTGAACACAGCAGAAAACTTTCATCTTCAGAACAAGTTGGACCAAGCAAGCTGCGCCACACTCAAGTTGAAAGTTTAGTATATATACTCATTAAATAATCATTATTCATATATGCGCATGAAAGTTATTGCATAAATTAACAGACAGATGTAAAAGACAAGCTTTGAAAAAGAAAAAAAAACTAGCTGCCACCTTTGGTCTTAAAATAAAATATTTTGATCCCTCAACCACGCTTCGGTCTCTTACAGGCAATAGATACATGTATGCAGCACTTACTCATTTAGAAATTTAAAAAAATAATACATTAACTAACTCCTTTTAGTTTATTATTTAATAAAATAATACAATATTTCATAAAATAAAATAAAATACTCAGATGTTCTTGTAGGTTTGGGGAACATGTCAGGATCTCTCTCTCTTGTTAGACGATGGAGACTCAGGATTTCATTTTTCTCCCTCTTTATCATTTCTGCACCTGTCGTGTTTATGGTGGAAGGTCACATTTGGATTGTGCTGTGAAACAAATAATGATGTGATGGGGGCAACACAACAAGGTGTTTGGTTCCAGTCACTGTCCTACAATATAAATTGCATATTTACTGCAATACTCTGCATAGACACATGACATATCTATGAATATACTATCATGTGTACAGCAGTGACTGGCAGAAACAAGCATGGATGTCAGTGTCGCATATGTAAGATACTGAAAGGATACAAGATATCAGATGTTGCAGTGATTTTATATACAGTCAGTGAGGCATCAGAAGGCTTGACTTGCTCTAGAAAACTATCTCCGATTGTTTCTGTTTTATTTTTTTTGCCATGTTAAAAAGATTTAATAAATAAACAAAGGTTGATAACAAAGATAACATGTGGTAATATAAAAAATCAGCTCACGATTTTATGTAGAATATTGTTTCCAAATCAACCTTGTTTGATGAGAAAATGTAATTTTCCAATAACTTGCTTTGCCACTTTTGTTGGCAACAATTGCCACTTAGCATAGCTAATCTTTTACCAGAGTCTTATACAGAAATGTGAAGGAAATGTGACACATTCAGGGTTTTTTTTTTCTGACGTGTGAAAATCAGCTACATGTGAGGGATTTCAAGGAAAAACAGGCTACACAAGATCCTGGCACAGAATGTTAGACAGATTTAAGTCTAGAATTTGATTAGGTCACTCATCAGATTTTGTTTTATTTATTTCTTTAGGCTTATTTTGAGCCATTCAGAGAGGGACTTGCTCGTGAGCTGTTCATCATTACCACATAGTTTCATTTTATTGTTATTTTCTTTAGTCTGATATGCTGTGCTAGTTTTATGGCAGATGTAACACTATCACTGTTTTAATCAATAACTTTTTAGACAACCTGTAAAACCTGTTTAAAATAGAAAATTGTTCATATGTTACATACTCTGATGTAGATATGAACTGCACTTAATTTTTGCGTCTATTAGCGACATGCATGAGGTTGCATCTGAATCCTTTGCCCTTATCCTACTCTGTCGGTCAGCGTCTCTCTCCATCTGTTGACCCTCTCGTGCAAAGAGAGCCTCTAGGTCTGAAGTTACCAAATGATATGAAGATTGTAGTGAATTTCAAGCAGCAGTGCTAGGGTGTTATTTACACCGAGGCAGAAAAACAAGTATCGCCACTTTTGCAAACAGATTTATCAGGTCACCTCATGAATCAAACATTACAAATATTTATTAAGATGACTCATTGCATTTGGAGAGCCAGATTAACTGCTCATGAAGATTTGAGAAGATATTACCTTATAGACAAGGAGTTTATTATCATTTGCAATTGACCATGTTATACTTAGAATTTAAAAATAAAAGACCAAATCACTGTTAATAAACAGTCTTGTCAGTGTTTGATTAGTCTTGCCACAGTCTGTGAAATAAAAATTCACAGCTGAGTAATTATACAGCTGAATGAAAAGCAAATAGCTTCATTTAAATTTCAGTGTCCACATGTACTACCCAGCTGCTTGGTGTTATTGATTATGTAAGATAGATTTCGCTCAATCTGCTTTCCAACCTGTTACTCACTACTTCTCATGGTTTGCACAGCAAAATTAGGGGGGAGGACTCAAAATGTTGCAAATATTTTCAAACGCACACTTTAATCTGCAGAATATAAACATCCAGACTTGGATTCATAAACAAACAGTCAAAAGCAACGACCCGCATATCAAGAGAAAAGTGATCCAGCCTTGATTACAGACTGATAAGAGGGTGGAATCACGATCCTGGAGAATACAGATCCAGAGCGTAGTAAAAAAGATTGTTTGATGTTTGGCATTAATCTTAGTTTTAATTTCCATAAATTGTGTTATCTCAAACTCATAGAAATTGACAATCCTTCAAAAAAAAGATGTTGTTGCATACCCAAACAAGATAAACAGTTCTGGAGCTAACCCGTAACAAAACCAAAGGATATTTAGCCTGGAATTGGTCTCCTACACAATTCTGATCAATTCTTTGATTGTTAACCAGTACAACTGCATCATTGGGGATCAATACCCATGGTATCAGGTATTATTGGTTGCTGTATAATCAATACATACTTACAAAAAAAAAAAAACAAAAGAAATTCACAAGATGCAGCTGGATTAACACAAACAAGTATTTAAGTCATCCATATCAAGCTGTTTGAATGGAAACACCTGACTGCATTGTAACCAGGGTGTCTAATAACAAAAAAAGATAATCAATGCAAAATCCACTTGGATAAATAAATTGCATGTGTTTAAAGAGATATACACTTAAAATCTCACAGAAAGCACACACTAGGTTTCCTGTTGCTTTTTAAATTGTACTTTCATCTGGCAGTTCTGATCATTTTAAGCAGTTATAATAACTGACCTATGAGCCAAGGCAGGCATAAAGGTTTCTGAGAGCTTTCTTTTCCAAAACAGGAATATCTCAGCAGGGCTCAAAAAGCTGACTTGACAGCCTGAGAAAAATCTGCCAGACAATTATCTGTTAGAAATCTGTTTTTCATATACACACATATAGGTTTTCATTAAAACTGAGGAAAAAAACAGCAAGCAACACCATAAGCAAACAAAAGAGCAATGCCATAAGAAAAGCTGTGATGAGAATCTCTGGACACTCTTTCAGACAATGTAGTGTTAATCTTTTTGACCATCATGACTTGGGAAGCAAGAATAGGGTTAAGATGTCAGGCCTCATTTTAGCATATGGTATGTCTGTGGAACTGAGATGAAAAAAATGCAATATACTCATGGGAAATAAAAAAATAAATGCTAGAAACGTGATAAAATTGTTTCTGAAAGAGAAGAGAATGGTGACAACAGCGAAGCCTGTGAGAAAAAAAAATAACAGCCTGTAGCAGACGTGGGTATATCCTGTTAACATGTTGTCCATCTAAGTGTTTTGCGTCTACAGGGCAGCATGAGGTAGAAAAGAAAACTGTCTAAAAAATCATGTTTAGAAGTACTGAATGGCGCTGAGAGATGTCATTCATCACACTGATTCCTTGGTAGACCAAATGAGAGCAACATGTTAATGTGGAGATACAGACACAGAAATGTGTATTTAGCACATTTGTATGTGCTAAAGGTTCAGGGCGCATTTGTTTGGCCATACAAATGCATGGCCAAACTATTAACATGGTAATCCTGGTTAGCACTAATTTTGCTTGAGTGAATAGTTTAGTGAATATGTTCACAACAGTGAATATTCTAACTATTTAATAGAATTCTTGTTGTGACTGTTTAGTAGTTATAAAAACTGGTAGATCACTCTAAACCAGCAAATATCCTTACAGACAAGAACAAAAAATAACCACTTGTTTTTATAAACAGTGCTGTCTTACAAGATGCCATCATCTTGTGCTCTTTCTTATTACATCTAAAGAAAAACTTTCACTACATTATGTGAATTTTATTAATTATTTTGTTGTCTGTATAATGTAAAAATAAACTATTATTTTGAATAGAAAGAAGCAGGAGGAAGAGGAAGAAAAAACTCAAGATTACCGTATATGAAATTTTGAGTCACTTAAACATAGTTATTATGAGTACAATCACTTGCTATACTTTTCTGGTTGATGCTGCAGAGCATCACTGACACCCTAAAAAAATTAAGTTGGTTTAGTTCAATATAAAGAACATTGGAGAGTCCCATTTTGACTACTTGTCGGGTGCAGATGTACAGCAATTTTACATAAGAAATAATGTAAAATGAAGCTAATTGATGTTAGGTGTGACAAATTTCTGTGTGTCATCTAATCTTCACAACAAAGCCAAAAAAACAGTGTTTAATCATCAAAACAACAAAATGTTTAGGCGTTTTCAAACATAAGACCAGGCCATTTTTAAAAACCAAGAAATGAGCCAAGGGGGGAAAAAATGTAAAACACAGAAGTGTGTGTCTGTGTGTGTTCTCAGAAACTATGTGAGCCACATTTCCTCTTGTAACATAAAAGAGACTGAATTTCATTGATGTTTCATACATGCTTTCAGGCTATGCAGCATATAGTGCTCTCCTAAAACCAGCAGCAGTGCAAAAATAATTAGCTGGTCAAGAACTTTAATGAACTGTGAGAGTTAAAAAATATAAATGGCATCAAGGTGAGCAGCTGTTTGATTTCAAATAGTTTGACTAGAGAGTGAACCTTTTCTTGAAATGAGGAATCTCCTGAAGAACATAAAATGGCTCAAAGTCAGTGCATGTTCCCTAGTTTGCATCTAACAGATGTTTGTATGCGGTGGGAGGAAACTATTTCCCTCATATGAGCAAAAGCCTGTATACCAAAAAATATTAAAAAAGCATGAGCTTGAAAGAATGCACTGTACTTTTTGTTTGTTACTTTTATACACCTGAAAAAAACAGATTTGTACAACAGGATTGGCAAAATAATACACTTTTAAACATAAAAAGAACAGAAATTAGATTAAATTTCACTCCTACTCTATCATAGATTGGAATCTATAACCTAAAATAACATTGCAGTCACCTACATTGTCCTGTGGGTGCAAAACATGCCAAGATGATCAACATCTCTGCATTCACAAAAAGAACCTTGACAGTCAGTACAAGGTTCTTTTTGTGTTCCTAGAAGCACAGTGTTATACTGAGAGGTTAAATAACTTGTTTTAGTATTTGTCTGATCAAATGAGTTTTGCAGAAAGGCTGTTTTGCTTCATCCAGTTTGAATTTATAAAACCGATGTGCACTGACAAGTTTTTAGAGAGAATATCTCAATGCCATACTTATTTCATTTAATCTATTTTTTCCATTTTATGAACTTCAACATTTGAATTCTAACCCAAGGCAGATACAGTCTAAGATGTAGATGAGGAGATCTCTTTTGTCGTCATATTAAAAATCAGCAGACAATTGTACAGAATTGCAATGCTGAAAAAAATGTGCTCAAAACTATTCATAGATCTATCTGAAATAGATCTATCTGAAATAGCAAGCTTAAAAATGAGAATTAAGCAAAACCCACATATACAAAACCTACATATACATGTGGAATTAATTCCACATGTAACACACATATGCTGAAACACACATATCTACCCGTTTACTCAGAGTTAAATACTCAATGTAATCTATTCTGTTTCTGTTAACTGTTGTTCTCCTGTTTAAATATGGTGGAAATAATCATGCTAATACTAACTGAGCTACACAAAAAGAACGGAATTACTCATTTCCCTTATGTTATTCTGGGATTTACATCTAGTTCTACTTTTAGCAGATTTTGAAAAAAAAAAAAAAAAAAAAAAAATAGGTGTATTAAGGGGCATCCATATGTCTTTCCTGCCTTTAATCTGCCATTCTGGCTGTGACCGAAGGAGGGTTAGTTGTGCTCTCTAGTGCAGCTGTGCGGCTCATGATATTAGAGGATTCTGTGTGCGTTCATACTGTGTAATAATGAAAAACACCCCACGCTGCGAGAGGAAATAGGAGATTTCATAATCCGTCTGAGGCCTTGGCCCTGGTTGCTCGTCCATGGAGGGAGTCTCATTAAACTTCTCATTAGTGACACACTGAGCTTCTGTAATGACTAAATGCATATATAAATCACCTCAAACATGAAACAAGGGACGGCAACAATGAGCTCTGGCTGCATCCCGGTGCTGCCTACTACACTGATAAGAGCAATTGTATATGAAAAATGGAATAATATTGCACATCTTACCATGCAATAAAAAAATGGATGCATTTCCTATTAACTTTGACGGCTAACCTACTAAAACTGTAGTCATGTAGCCTTTCAACATTTAAAAAAATTATTCCTCTGCTTACAATTCACAGTTTTTTAAAATGTAAATGCGTCATTCGGTTAATTACGACACTTTTAATACAAAGTTGACATTATTCAAAATGTCTTTATGACAACTTGACATTAACCAAGAAATCATTACTATTTAAACTTTACCTTTAACAACATAAAGTTACCTAATTTTTAAACTGCAATCATACTTTTATAACAAATTTATATCAGTAATGATTTATTGGTTAATGTCAAGTTGTCATAACAAAGACATTTTGAATAATGTCAACTTTGTATTAAAAGTCTCAATTTACCAAATGACGCTTTATGAAAACAGTCAAAAATATTCATGAAGGCTTATTCATGTTCATGACAGGTGTTATGTCATGTTTATGACAGTGTCAGGTCAGTCTTAGTCACCCCCATTCAATTAAAGTGTTACCCTACCCTGCTACATCAAATATTATTTCTTCTTATTACAACACAAATACATTTCAAGACAATGTATGCATAGGTACCCCTATATACACAATGTAATAAAACCTCCAATTCTAAAAAATATATTGAACCTTGAAAATGTAAATTCTTTTCTATGACACATCCAATGGAGTCACAGGAAAACAAATTGCCAAAGAACACCCTGGTCCCAGGTCTGAAAGGATGACAAATCCAAACACGAAATAAAGCCATCGCATTCTGAATTGACAAAGGTAGGATTAAAAAAAAAGGCTGTGCTTGTGTGTGTGACAGCATGTTTGTGTGGTCTGCATGCCTGCTTGGCTTTACAAATGAAACTTTGTATGAACACTCAACGATCAGTGCACCCTGTGGCTGGAGAGAAGCTGGGCTATGAATATCAATTTTGCATTCATCACTAGCTGCTCCCCTTGACGCCTTTGCAAAGCGAGTCATCTTTCTGTTTGTGTCAGCACTTCCTAAGCAGCGCTGCACGGCTCAAAGCAGGGACACTTTTTTGCCCAGTAGTCTTCTTACTGCAAGGACAAGGACTATGTTTTATGAGTCAGAAAAAGTAGATGAAGTGAACAAGCAAGATGCTTGTTTTAGGAAATATAATTATCCAGTTTTAGAGAAACGTAAAGACAAACTATGAACATGTTTTAAATGAAACTTGTGTTAACTGATTCAAAAAAGGTTATAGTGCTTTTAAGTGGGTTTTTTTGTATCATTTAAAAAAGTACAGACAAGAGAAACACTGACAGTGAAATCAGTAATATGACAATGAAAATTTATTTTATTACTGATTCATCTTAATTGACGTCATCTGGTGGGAAGCCATCACAGTGCCACGTATGTTTGGATTTTTTTCTCTCTTTCTAAACATCTCATTTAAAACCTGTATTCTGTGTTTACTTGTGTTGTATTTGACTACGATAATTGTCTTCAAAAGGTGACAAACATGCAAAAGATGTTAATTAGGAGGACAAACACTTTCCACACCATTGTAAATGCCACTGTCTTTTGGGGCATTGTCTCTTCTTGTAGGAAAATATTGAAACTAGTCTTCCTCTAACACCAATCTAAGCATTAATGGATTTTTTTTTTTAAACTTATCATATTACAAGTTCACAAACACTGGAGATATTGGTAGAGGAATATGTAAGGGCCTTTTGTGCTAAAATACATTACTTTTCAGTGTTGTTACCAACTCGATTTATTTTTGTCTCTCACTATTAAGTATCAACTGACCATCTGGACATGTAATTTAATGAACCACTAGTAGAGGAAGTGTGGACTCTATTTAAAGGACCTTTTAGTTCTGTTATTAATAAGCATCCCCCAATCAAGAATCAACATTTAAAAAAATTAAATAAAATTGCATCAGCGCCTGGTTCTCCCAAGATTGATCTTCTCTATTACAGATGAAACCGTTCTTGTGCAGGTTACAGAGAACAAGCATTTTATTCACAGTTCATTCTCCCTCATCACATTAACACACTTCAAACTAAGGTCAAAGCAAAACTTGGCTTCCTGTACAGAAACCACTCATCTTTTACATTCTCAGCTAAAAGAGCCATTATTGAAATGTGTACTCTTTCATTATTCGATTATGGTGACATAATTTATGCCCACGCTTGCAAAAGAAGTCTTCCAAAAATTGGATACAATCTATTATTCTCCCATTCGATTTATTAGCAATGACCCTTATAAAACACACCACTCACTGTTGTACTCTCGGGTTAAATGACCTTCACTGCTGTCTTGTTGTAACATTCACTGTCTGTTGTTCATTTATAAAACCCTACTAGGTCTTATGATACTATTGGCCCATTGCTATGATATCTGAATTGTAGTTACATTACATCTTATATTTTGAGTTTACATGCCCCATTAATAAGGCTTTTTTTTCAATGTGGGAAATCCATGTCGAGTTGGTGATCAAAGTGTTTAATATGTAGAAAGAGAATAAGGGAGTGTTATTTTTTCTTGTACCTTATGTCATGCCTGCACACAATGCGAAGAGAGTATAGGAAATCTAGATTACAACATTAAGGAGAAGCCCAGCAACTGTGAAGACCAGAATCCCATCCAGAATTTGTTGAGGGAATTAAAGAACAGCTTCATGAAAAGAAAGTCTTCCGATTTCAAATATTCAAAATTAACAAACGTGTGCACAACACAAAGTGTGCACATTTTCTTATAACTTGACGAATTAACAAGGATTTAACAGTGTGAGGTTTGACAGTGTGATTAATTTTAAACACTTTGACAATACTTGCTTTTGAGAAACATAAACAAAAGAATATATTATTATTTGACATAATGAATGTTTTAAACAGTTATTAGATGTGTCAATCGGTCAAGTTCACTGAAATTTCACTCTCGCTTCTAAGGTCAGAGGTAACTTGTATAATGGTCTAAGCTTAGAGTTCAAGCCAAATATAAAAGAGTGCATTAACAGCAGTAGGAAACTAGAAACCAGCAAAGAAATTCACAGCTTTTACTGTGCTCTCATTATGTAGTCTAGGTCCTTATCATCACCAAAGAATAAAAACTCTGTTGAACCATCTGCTCCTCCAGCATGGGTTATTTTAAGACAAAGTGAGAAAGTCACAAAGAAAAAGGAAAAAGAAAGATATGCCAAACTATTAGCTGAACTAATATAGACAGAGTAAGAAGAACATGACGGATGAGAGGTGGAAGACCAGAACTTGAATAAAACTGAATAAAATGTTCTGTGTATTTTTATCAGATTGATTCATATTGAATCAATCTGATAATCTGATTAAATATTAACCCAGCATTTAAGAAGTTTTAGGGCTCAATTTAATATTTTTTAAACTAATTTTCATGTAGAATATTTTACTCTCCATAGCAGATCCAAAAGAGGTGGTATCCTTTGTAATTACTACTACTACTGTGTTTATAAAGCACTTTAAAACAACAACAGCTGTGACAAAGATAATAATCGATAAACATTCAAAATGTGGAAAAGACAGAAAACAACAATAGCAGCAATGAAACGCAATAACAGAGGTAAGAGCACAACTCTCAACACGTGTTAAAAGCCAAATAATAAAAACATTTCTTAAGATGAATTTTAAAAAGTGGATAATGAAGGGGTACTTCTATATGTCATGGCAAATCATTTCATAATTTTGGAGCTGCAAGAGTAAAAGCTCTCCATGAGCTTCAGGTTCAACCTATAGGAGCAGCGGATCAGCTGGAGAGTAAGAGTTAAGCAGATCAGAGCGGTAAGACGGGACAAGCCCATGTAAAGGTTAAAAAATAATTAAAATAATCTTAAAATCTTCTATTTAAATCTAAATAAACAATCTGTAGATAAGGTAACATAGATGCTTGAAATAACTCATAGGATGGGACACTAATCACAGAATAGTGAACTCATAGGGTTTATTTAGCACTTTTACACGACAGTCTCCTCTACAAACAGATGATTCTTACCTTTTGCCTGATCTCTTCTTCCATTTTGACTGGTGAGCCCAGCTCAGCTACCTGTTTAACACCTTCGCTGGCTAAGCCACCAAATTCCCAGAGGACATAATTCTTTGAGTGGGAGGCACCGATGATGGCTGACCAGTGATTGGTGCGACCTGTAGAGTCAGACAGTAAAATATCTCATTACCTGGATTTCTCAACCTGTTTATTTATTTATTTATTTTTTTTTACATTATCTTCATTTTTCCTCTTCCATTGTGGTTAGTAGTAACTCTACTGACTAGAGTAACTTTAGGAACTCTGGTTAGTAGAGACCTTTAAACAGTTATTTTATTTTTAATTGACAGACAAAAAACATCTTATTCTGAAAACATTTAAATATTTGCTGCAATTTGCAGCGTGTAATTTATTTCAATCAAAAAGTACTTCATTTTTAATGCAAACCTCCTACAGGTACATAACAAGTGTCACTCATGTGCCTTTGATTGTCTTTTATCCAGGACATAAGTATGTAGACTTGAGAAACTGTAAAATGTCGGCTTTTACATCTGTACATGCAGGTGTAGAGATTATGCCGCTGTGCTGGTATCAGTACTAAGAAACAATTAGTATTGACAGGATTAATATGACATCATTGGAAACTAAAAATCAGCTGCACCTTCTAAACCAGAACTTCAGAAGGTGTGGAGTATTGCTTACCATCTAAGGATTTATTGACATCTTTTTGATGTTTACGGGTAATTTTTGCATCATCCTTGCAGTCTCTGGGATTGAAAAGCAGCCACAACTTTATTGCCCAATGCTTTTACATTGTTTCATCATGCACTCTGCTTTCCTATTATGGCCTTTCCATATAGGTGACATGTATGCTCTTTAACTGCTGCAACATCAAGCACTGACTTGAGTGTGTGTGAACTATAAATCTAGAAGATTTAATTCACACAAGACTGTAGGCTAGGTGGGGCAAATCAAAGAAGAAATACTGGCTGAGCTATGTTTCCTTGGGTTCATATAATAAATCAAACAACAAAAAGTTATTAAAGTCCAACACTTAATTCAAGAAAATACATTTAAATGATTAAATGTAAGCCAGTGACATAATACAAGCAAACCAAAACTCTAATGAATGAAGTTAATACAAAGTTAGATGTTTAGCCAGCTGGGAGGGAGTAAGACTAGAGATCTAACAAAAAGTGTTGCATGTCCGACAAACAATGCATAGATGCGGCCACTGGGTGGTGAATATCAATAGTGCTGCTTTAGAAAGGGGTAACTAAGGTGGCCAAGTGAGCAACCAAACAGGCATGTCGCAAATTTGAGAACCACAGGAATGAGTCAGTCAGGTGACATGAGTAACAGGTTAAAACTATTTATAAGCAGTAACTCATGGGATCAGAATATACATGAATGACCATCAGCTACTTGGGCAGCTGATGACAAAAACAAACTTTAGTGTTTGATATAAAAAATAATGTTTACAAGGCAGTTGATCTAATCGATTTTCTGGTTAAAATGAAAATGTGCAAAAATTCAAAACTTTTTTTTAGTTTTCTGAACACCAAAATATTTTTGGTTTTATATGTCAAATCCTTATAAAAAATAATTCAAATCTACTTCCATTTACAGAATAACCCAAAGCTGTCCTCAGCAGATGATTAAAAGTAGGTTTTTCTTTATTATTCTTTATTTACTTAAATTTATTTTTCTTTATTATTATCATCATTTTAATTTCCTCTGACTGCAACTGATGACATTTCAGAGCAGCCTAGACAGATTCCTACCCTGGATATTTTTGAAAATTCTCTGGAGAGAGCTAAAGATTAAAGTGATGGTAATGAGTCATTTTAACCCCAAAGACATTGAACTCATTCCAAAGAAAAATCCACAAAATACCAGTTCAATCTTACTGTGTGATACTGACTACAAGTACCCGGCAGTAAAAATGTTCAATTAAGCAGACATGTCTGGCAGGCGTCCGCTTTAAGTTCAAACTTTGAGCACTCTTGGTCACTGGGCAACACAATCATGGGGAAGACTGCTGACTTCACAACAGAGAGAAAAAAAACTCTTCTTGTAATAAAAAAATGCATATTCAAGGTCAGGGGATGGGGAAAGAAAAGGTGTCAGAATGGCCATGAGTCTGTTTGGTAACACCGAATAACACCGTCCAGTGCAATATGTGCAGTGTTATAATAACTAGTTACCAAGGAAATGACTTTGTGCAAGGAGAAATCAATCTGCAGAGCCCCAAGAGTCAGGATGAAACAGAAGCCACACAGCTTGCCCTCTCCTCCACTAAGTTGATCCATCTATGAAATGTGTGAGTGCATGCATACACGAGTGAGAGACTGGATCACACACCAGCTATTTCCTGCCTAGGATAGTGAATTAAGGCTTTCTTCAATTCCAGGGTTTATCTCTTTCCACTGTAATCATTATATTGATCTGACTGGGGGAGAGGCAGATTTAGACAAGAGAGGCATTGTAAGCTGACAGTCCATTCCCATCCTGATAGTTTGGCTGAAGATTATATGTGCATCACACCCAACTAGGTAGCAACAGCCTACCACCCATGTCACTATTGGTGTGCAAAGTCTAACTCGCATGGTTTAACCATCAAAATCCTTTCTTGATTTCCACAGAATCATTATCCAGATCTGTTAAGATAAGCCCTGTAATATAACAAGTTTGGAAAACGGTTACCATGTTTTTATTGTTTGGTACAACACAGATTGACAACTGACACTCTAATATCTCCAATGTATGCCAATTAGTAGCTACAACACAACATTAAATAAGTGCTAATCCTGTGCAGTGTAACAGTATATTGCTTATTATCAGAATACATTTATTACTAGCTTAGATAATTGCAGGGTTTCCCCTCTTGTATTGCAAGCCTGGCGGGTTGCCAGGTTTCACCTGCTCCGCCGCCAGGCTGAGCGTTTCTTGTTCTGATTTTAAATAGGTGTTTTTATACACCAGCAGCTCTGACTCATATGCCTCTTTGTTGCGTCCTGCTGCACACTTCACCAGCAGAGGGTGATTTTATCAAAAAAATTTCTCCTAACTAGAATATTAATGTTTTGGAGTGATCAAAACAGATAGAAAATCTTTATAGAGAGCTAACGATTAGGTCAGACAGCCTTCTAACCACAAGCCACTTGGAACTCATCAACAACAACAAATGGTCAAAATACCAGTGGAAAGATGCTGGTCAGCAGTTATAAGAAGAGTTTAATTGCTGCCATGCATAACGATTTTCCCCCTGAATATAGAGAAGAAAATAAATACTTTTTAAAATGTCATCATTAGTCAAATGTTAATAAAAACAGATTAGCTACTGATTTTCTTCAGTTTTAGATTACTGTACATTAAAATACCAAAAGCACAATAATGCTTACGAGGAAAGTCTTTGGGGTGAATCTTCTCTGACCAGTTCCCATAGAAGGTGACTCTGTACTTTGCTGTTCCACAGGCACAACAATCAAGTAAAGGCTTATCTGTGCCATCTCCATACAAGGATTCTGTTCAGAAATGACAAAGCAGAGGACAATGAGATATAAATAACGGTCATAACTATAAAGAGAAGAGAATGAAGCCAATCATCCAGGAGATGAGTGGTTAAAAGAGTAGGAAGCAAGAGGAATGTGGAAATAACAAATTGTACTGTACAGTTCTTTTTGAGGAGCTGCTCCTGCATGGCAACCGATACCATGCAAGACATAGCTATTCATTATAGTATTTATAACAGCAAACAAGAAATCCCCTGCAGTTGAATTATAAAACAGAAAGAAGATGTGCACATAAATAGCACAGTGGGGAAAAATCACTACCAGAAGGGTAATAAAAAGGAAACTACATGTTTAATAAAACATTTATTCCATGTCAGTGAATGAAGCTTACCTTTCTCACACATTCGCTTGGTCAATGCACCTTCATCTTGAAAATAGATTATTCTTTTCTGTACAATGCTTGCCCTAAAAGCAATCACAAGAAGAAGAAGGAAGTGAGACAAAATGTTGTTAAGGTAGCTCCAACATTAAAATCCTCTTCTAGCAGAGTAAATAAGTTAACTTTTTCTACAGCACACACTTTTCTTTTTCTTTGCTTAGTATATAATTATGATACATCTCCTGGCAAGGTGGAAGCCTTACATTAAGTTCAATATAAAACAGCTTGCATGTTGGTAAAAAAAAAAAGTGAAAGTAAAAGTATGAAAATTCAGATGATAACAAAATAAAGAATAGGAGTAAATGTAAGATTGAGCTTAAAAAAGAAAGAAGGCATTATATTGTGTGCCGGGCGTTGGAATGAGACGACTGACAGGCCAAAAGTAATGCTCCTAAGAAAAAAGAGGCCTGGCAAAGGGGAGGTTTCCCAAATTGAGCCGTCTCCGAATCTTGTTCCACACTGTGGTGGGGAACACAGGTCTAAGAGGGCTCTTGACATGTAAATTGGTCAAAAGAAATTCCCAGAGGCCATAGGAAAACAACAACAGAAAATAAGCCTCCAGAGACTTGAATTCTTTACAAACGGCAGTCTTGGCTGCAGGAAAGTTTCCATGGGGATAAACCCTGACAAGGAGGAGCTGATGATGGTACCACAGGAGCCAGATGGGCTGAGTCCAGCTGGACTCTTTCTTTGTGGAGACGACATTGAACTGTGCCACAGCATATAAAGCCGCTATCTATCTATCTATCTATCTATCTATCTATCTATCTATCTATCTATCTATCTATCTATCTATCTATCTATCTATCTATTTCATGTTTTGTTACAAAACTCTCATTTGAAATAATATATGAAAAATTAATCTATATTTACCCATATATGTCAGCAGCCCATCTCAGCTGCACTACTATAAAATATATTATTGCCGCATGTTTCTATATACAGTTTATGGACGGCCTCTCAGGCTCTGGATGAAATGGTTAAAGGTAAGCATCACCCCCACCACATCTCTAATTGTTCACGCTTTAATTCAATCTCACCCCAATTTCTCATATCTCCATGAGGAGGAGGAGCAAGCTCTGCCTCACCGCTTGCCCACTTTCCTTGGCTGGTCAGACAATCAGGAAGAGTAATGCTTATTTAACATCCAATTTAAATTCTATCTCACTTTTTTTTGGATCCACACCACCGATTGCAATCATCCCGAAAGAGCACTGATTTCCGTGTGTGTGTGCAAGTGATGTTGGGTCTTGTTCCAGAGAAATAATAGACTAAAAACGAGAAAGAGAAGATAAAAGAGCAAGAGAAAGGTCGTCAAATTTGTGTATAAGAACTCGTTTTGTTGTATCTCCTCTAAATGTAACCTTCAATCAAATTATTCTCTTAGCTCTTTCATCTTTTACAACAACCCAGGAGAAGAAAATGTAATTATTTTGTTCCACTAGCTCAGTTAAGTTGAATGAAATAAGTATTTTGGGCGTAATAACACATTCAGTTTCTATTTATATGTCTTTTTGATCATCGTATGATTTTTATTACAATAAACAAACTATGACAACATTATGTGCTTGTAGTACTCATGTAATCAGTGACACCCTCAGACTGCCTATTAAAGCGCATCACAAAAACATCCACGAAAGAGAAGAAAATTACAAATTAATTGCTTCTCACCTACAAATGGGAATATAAAAAGACTATGGCAACTTTAATGGTGACAGCAAAGTGCTTTGCTCTGGTTGTGTGAAGCAACAAAGGTATAATTAACCACGGGGATTTAGCACCTCTTGACTTGACTAGCTGAACGTGAGCTTTATGGTAATGAGATCTGCTTGATTTTTATAGTTTACAAAACAAAAATCCTATTAAGCACCTTGAGTATTGCTGTTTATCCACGAAGTTTGTTTAATTGTGAGGAGATTGTCATTGCCTTAAAATGTTGTCCCTGCATTTGGTGTTGATAGCCTGTCTCGACTCAAACCATGTTTTTAGCTGCTAAAACATATTGACATTAAAGTTAAAAACTGATTATAACAGGGCGGGTAGCTTTAGAGCACTTGAGTTAACTAACAGTGGATTATGTCGTGTCCAAAAGTTCTGCGTCATGTTTTAGAAACAGAAACACTGAAAAGGTTTCTTCAGTTTTCAGAAATGCACACTAGCCAAATATATCAAGTTTCCTTCTCAAAAAAAAACAAACTATTTTTGACTGTGAATCATGTCCAGAGATATCTGGTCTCTTCAACTTGTACACTTGCAGTTTCCTCTGCATTGAAAGATATTAAAACTGCAACGTGAGCTTTATGCAACTTTTGCAGCCCAGAAGTGTTATTCTAAAACATAAAAGGCCCAAAAAGGATAGGACTTAACTATGAATTCCAAAGACACTTGCTGCAATAAACTAACAACATCCGTTCTGGGAACCTACAAAAGTCCTGGTCAAAAACATCCTTATGTAAAACAGAACACTCATCATTTTGCATAGCTGATAGGTCTAACTGTAAATTGGAAATATTTTTTTCTCTTAGTCCAATTGCACTTTCACATATAGATGGCCAGCTTTGCACCATTTATATTTCCAGGTTACTGTGAGTATGATGATTACTGTCACATATTATGTACTATAAGTGCCCAAGATGACATATTCGCACCCATTTTGACAACTTTGATTACCCTTAAACTGTTTTGTATTTTATGGATGGTGTGATCGTTCCCATTAGATAAACGCTTTTATTTAGATGCTTTTATTAATTTTATTTATAAAGATCGAAATAAAAAAAATCCAGAATTTTAATGTCAGTTTTTAGACAGTTGCAACAATCTGTTTTCTCGATATCTTTTTAACTTCAGCACTGACATTTGTTTCATCCCTCTTTGGCAGTTTTAAGCCATGTTTAAACATCTTACTGTGGACATGCTCTCTGCCAGCTGGCATTTCTACTGCACTGACCCAAACTGTTTAGCCAAGAAAGACCAGCGCCTTGTGTAACATTTCTGTTAAACTGTGACTGAACTCTGTGTTTTATGCCTTATCGAGAACAGAACAACACTAGTAAAGTGTTGAAATACTCAGATGACTTTAACAGGATAATTGGAGAAGTGTCAGTTTAAGTCAATATCTATAACACTGTAGATGACAAAGAAAGGCTTGCCCCGTCTTACTGCTTCACATCAGAAATCTTAAAATAGATTTGAAACTTTTAATGTCTATTCTCTGAGTTTTTGATGTAGAATGTGCAACCAGGCCTGGCCCTGTCATCATGGACAAAATCATACCACAAGGCTCGGTTTTTTCCATCTGAAAGAGCAATAATAGCAATAATTATACTGTCAAACAGCAAAGTTTACGGTACAACATGTCAGTCAGGGAAGCTTTTAGAAACACACAAACCTACTCATTGTGTAGACACACTTGCAAATTTCAGTGCAGGTCTTCTGCTGATATCCAATAATATTCTAGAAGCAGGCACCCTGGCATTGACAAAGGGCTTTAGATATGTGAAGTAAAATTAAAAACAAACATTTACACTGCCCTCTGTGGTGATGAGTCTTTTGTCCTTTTACTAATCTCAAGTCACTTTTCTTTTTCAATTTTTGTGTACCGTATTTTCTGGACTACAGAGCACACCTTAATATAAGCCACACTTACAAAGTTGTTTT
>CAEGAF010137719.1:0-29486 GCA_903067075.1 Micropoecilia bifurca
ATATGTAAACCTTACACTAATACTTAAATTAGGAAAACAGCCCAAAAGGGACTAGCTTCCTACAATTTTGCACAGAGAATGTCAACAGTTCACCCAAAAGGACTCACAAAAGAGAGTACATTTAATGCCCTGCATGCCTCAGGTAAGGTATGTATTTATGATTTAACAATAAGAAAGAGACTGCACAAAAACAACAACCACAAGCCATAAATATGGCAAAAAAATATGGCAAAAAAACAACAAAAACAGTTTGGTTTGCCCTAAAACAGCTTTTTGGAAGAATATTCTGACTGAAGACAAAAAAAGACAACAAACAAAAACGTTTTAGAAGGTCAACAATAGCTGTTGTTTTAGTCACTAGTCTAATTTCAGCAGTGTGTCCTGTTGAATTTGTAATATAGTTCTTCAGTATGAAAGTATATGATTTAACCACCGTTTCTGCTATTTAACAGAACGTACCAGCATCAGTGACTGACTTAAAGCTCAAGTTCACTCAGGTTCAACAGTAAAATGATAAACCTCCTTTAACTGGCTCAAAACTAAAAAGAATTTAAGGTTTAGATCCAGTGAAACTCCAGTCCTTTTCTTCCAGTGGGATGCCACAGGATGACCTAAATCAGCCTTCAAAATGAATTAAGATTTCTGCAAACAGTGGACCAACACTCATCAACAGTGATGTAAAAGATTCCCCGTTAGTTAGTGGAAATGCCTTCCGGCAGTTGTCACCACTGAAAGCACCATAAACAGCTAGAGGTTTTAGGGGGCAATTACTTTTATATAGGAGGAGCAGATTGGTCTGGATAGATTGCTTCCCTTAATAAATGAACTCATCAGTTAAAAACAACATTTTGCATTTACTCGGGTGATCCACATCTGATAATGAAAACGAATGATCTGGAAAAATTTGATGCAACAAAAGAGTAAAGACAGAAGAAATATGTAAGGGAGGCAGGTGCTTTTTCACAGCTGTTGATGTACAGCAACAGACCTCTATTCTGTAATAATGCACATTTTTCCTAGCATCAAAACACCTCACTCACTCCTGTTCCTAGCTTTAAGACAAATCAATGAACCAATCAATGAAGTTCATTTAGTTGAAATCCCTGGGGATTTAATGTTGTTGCTAGGTGACCAAAAAAAAAAGGCTCAATCTTTTCTAAAACTATAAATGGGTAATAAAAACGCTAAGTTGCTTTCAGAAAAAGGTTTTCTCACAAGGCAGTCTTAACACTTTGGTAATATGAAGAGAGGAAAATAACTTATAGGGTATTATGGGCACTTTTGCTGAATCTGTGATGAATGTTCGAGTGAAAAATTTCAGTTTTCACTTGGAAAACTGAAATTCAGAGATTTGTTAACATTTGTATTAACAGTTTGGGGCAGTCTGTTTAACAGTTAACTCATCATAGATTTTGCCACTATCATGACAGAGTTTCATTAAACAGAAAAAAAAATGCGCTGCACATTTAAATTCAATAATCATCAAGGTAGACGTGCAGAGGCAGAACCTGGCATACTGCAGCGTTGGAGGTGCCTACCTCAGAAAAGAAGTCCTTAAATGGCGGGTGGAGTCGGGGTGATAATGTGTGCCTGCAAGATATGCCAGGGAGTCGATGAGAAAATGTGCCCTTTTTATAAAGGAGAGAGGACATAATGAAAGGGCTGGACACATCCAATGACTGGATGAATGAGACAGACTCAGAAGAAAGATGATAGGTTAGAGCACGGGAGTATGATGTGACAGACTCGGTATCATTGGGGCACCAGAGCTTTTCTCTTAATTTAATCTACTAAAATAAGTAAATTATATTGATCTATTTAAGTTTATTTTATTTTAATAAATAACCAATGTCTAACATATCACATATATAGCCATAAAAGGCTCTTTTTTTAAGCAGTTTCAACAAAATATGTGTTGGATATCACATCAAAACATCTTACCCTAACCCTCAGTGACCAACAACTTATTGAGTGCAATGTTGACCGTTTTTGACTCTTAATAGCCTGCAACCATGACACAGTAAACACTGATTTTCACAGTCTTCAAAACAACATGGAAAGCTATGGCTTAGCTTCCCCCCCCCCCCCCATTAAAACCGGCCCTATGAAGAAAGGGAAAATATTAGTTGCAGGGTCTTGTATCAGAAAAAATGTCAGTCTCTCTCAACAAAAGGATCAATGAGCCGGGATCAATGAGTGGCAATCTACTCCGAGTATTAGAGGGCATCACATGCTTCAGGGGATCATTGGTAAAATGTACAAATTGTCTTTTTGTTCACCCAAACAGTCAGCATTTGAAGCATCAGTGCAAAGAAATTCAACCATAATAAAGGACTACTCTAAGTATTAATTTGATGTAAAGGTTAATATCATAAAGAAAAAGAATGTGCCTTTCTTGAACATTCTCATTTCGCTTTCAGAAAGCTACAGGTGAATAGCCTTCTTGTGTTACTTTCTGCCTCATTGCATTATTAACGTATGTACATGGGACATTACTTGATTTTACCAAACAATGCACGCAAGGCCTTTGTGTTTGAATCTTCTCCATAAAACTCATGAATGATTGTTGAATTGCACTAAAGCAGAAAAAAGGTGTACTGATTTAATTTTAAAAGTATTTCAACTTGGTTCTTTACAGCACAAGCAGTTTCTAGTAGCCATTATAGCTTCCTTCATGATTGAGCTGGTGTATTACATGCCACAGCCAAGCATTAGCAATTTGGTAAAACCATATCCAGTCGTTGAGACCACACATCCAGCTGTTTCTCAATAGTCAATTATAGTTAATTATTATTAATTATTATTAATTATAGGTACTTTCATTCTTACCTGGGGAAGGTAACGAGAATTAATCCAGATTGTTTCGTAAAATGGTTGAAATAGGTTTACACAACACAGGACTTAAGGAGCTCCGATCGCCCTGCTGCCACATACAAGAAGGCGGACGCTGTTAGTACGACTCAGGCTGCATGAGGCGTCTACGTATTGATGTCTATGGGTGTACACACCGTGTTCCTCTTTCATTTGTCACACCCATCCGAGATTGTAATTTTCAATGTCAGGGGCGGGAACCGACCACTGTCAATCTTTTATCTTATTTGGAAAGGGCACCATTGCACTCCGGAAGTGAAGGAGGCGCTATTTACTATATTATCCGCGTTCTCCCATTTAAATTTTCTTTTGAAATCTGTAGGAAGGAGTTTCACTCTCAGCATGTATTTCAACTTATCTTTTTTATTTACTTCAGCGCAGATCACAGTTTTTAACAATTTCCGTTGCTTACGGTGTACTTTTCGGGTCTGCTACTGCCTCTAGTGGCGTGGGGGTGGAAGCATAACTAATTTAAATACAATACTAAGTCAAAATACCAAAGTCTTTATTATTTATTATTAATTCTGGCATTACTAGAACCGCAAAAGATAAAGTCCCTCACAAAACACCATACCTTTTAAATGGCATAAACTAGATCTGAAAGTGCCTCCAGTTTCAATCAATCAATCAATCAAATGTTATTTGTATAGCACATTTCAGCAGCACGGCATTTCAAAGTGCTTTACACAATTTAAAATAAACATAGACAGAGATTTTGATTAAAAGTATGAAAATAAAAACATTTAAACACATTTTTATGGGTGTTTTTGTATTAAATTGAGCATTGTAATTTTGGTCTTGATTTTGTGTTATGATTCTTTCAACTCCAGAGTTTACTTAAGTTAGAAGTAATTGTTTAGGGTTTTGTTTTCTTGTTTCCTTGGGGGTGGAGCATTTGATGACACTGACAGATCACACTGAAGGCAATGTAGTTTTCAGCTGTTTTTTTTTTTTGTCTGTTTTTTAACCTTCCTTTTCACCCACTGTAAATATGCTGCACAGTTTCTCCAACACACCATCTGAAGTGAACTATGGCATTGGCCTATTACTTTTTACAGACCCTGGCACAGCTTCCATCTTCTAAACTTTCTTTACATTTTCATCTGCATTTTAATTACAGTTTGATTTACCATGTGCTTGGCTTAGTTGTTGCTCGGATGTAATAGACCTGAAAAGATTTAGAGTCTACATCCATAAATCTTCTCTTAGTTCAGAAATAGAAAATTAATCAATAAAACGAAATACCAGTATTTCAAATGAAATACTCAACATTTTAGATATCTATTTTCTGTATTAGATATACTGAATTGGTGCCTGTCTAAATGGGAAATACTCTTCCAGTGCTGATGCATTTATGTACAATCTGTGCAGACAAAGCAGCAGCCAGCATTGGAATAATCTAATACATAATCTGTAAATCTGTTTATGCAAAGGTGTTGGTCATTTAGTTATTTAAAGTGAAAAACTTTAATCTTTGTATTAGGTCACATGTTGAGGCATTGTAGTTATTGTTGAATCCAGTGAGGTTTTGGGGGATATAATGAAATGTGTCTAATTTAATCATAAAAGGAATTTTAGATTTACTGTTGCATTAAGCAGTTTACAGAAACACCTGATGAATATGACTATTCTCTGTCTGAAATTTGCTGGGTAAAGGTTTAATTTTAATAATCATTTTAATAATCATTTGAAGGAGTCTTAGAGATGCATTTTCTGATAAGCAGTTAAACCAAAACAACATTGAGAAGATTATCTTATCCCTTAAAAATACTGAAGTAACATTTTTCATGTGACCGTGAAATTACCTGAATCTTTGCACTCTTAATAAAGTTGATTAAGAGTTGCTAATTCATAATTTTTATGAATTAAATAATTTTAATTCATACAAATTATTTTATGAATATAAGAGTCAAAAATGCATACTGAGATGATTTTCAAGATCATTTTTGTCTTCAGTGTAATATAAAAAAAATCTTAATCACCAAGTAAATGTGTAAGCAAATAGTTGTTGATTCCAGAAATGAAAATGTCTAACTTAATTCCTTTCAAGTAAATGCAATCGGATTTGCATTAACGTTCAGTATTTGCTTATACTTGACATTTGTCCCTATGCAAATAAACAATAAAGACAGAAAGAAAAAAAAGAACAAAGATTATACCAAAGACAAATCACAAAACTCTTAATAAGGTACTGTTATTTTTTCTGTTTTCTAGCTTTGCGTTACAAACTGCCAGGATGATAAAATAATGATGTGATTTTTAGTAGGCAAAAATTGGTACTTCCTTTGCTCCTCTGATAAAACTGTAGAAGGTTATGCGCATTTGATCCAAACCCTGTGAAAAATGATTGTGGCATGAAGTGTGAAGTGCTCTGCCTTAAAACTACATATAGAATGACACTGTATCTTCAAGAACAACACAGGAGTCAGAACTAAAAATTGCATTTTGCTGCAATGCACAAAGCCATAAACTGTCCAAAAGTTCAGTGAACATACATCACTTCGGAAAACCATTTATAAACCTGTCAGCACACATACCAACCTCAGCCTGACTTTCATTACCACTGTTATTTGGGGTTTCTGCTGCACAGTACCATCGACACAAACTAAGCTGAGCATCCTCTCTTCAGTTAAAAACTTGAATCTTGGGGGGGGGGGAACAATCACACTCATGTTTGGATCAAAGCTCAGTTTCTATGAGATCAAGGATTATTAAGTATGAGAACTTCTTATGGTGTGCTGTATGAATGCAATTACTGATTACAGGTATAATCTATCTGGCAATGCTGGAGAAAAGGGGAAAAACAAAAATGTTATACTTAAGTAAAAGCATTAAATTTGACTAAAATAGACATTTGACAGTTTACAATTACAATTTTACAATTTCTGTCTTGTAAAACTGTTATTAAAATACTTGATACTTCAGTCACGCTATTGGACGTCTATCTTGTATTTTTAAAGCAGAATGTTAAGTTTTAGCTATATGGTGCCCTCTTTTATACATAATTTGATCACAAGAAAAGCATATTGCAGTCACAATATGGTGACTGTAAAAACTGAATTGTACACCTGTCTAGCCCATACACTCACCATCAACCTTATTTCCGGATTATTTTAGCTACTGCCAGTATTAGAACAGTCACTGCACTTGTTATGTTTTCATATCATGTTTTTCTTTTCTTAATTGCATGTGTGAGAAATGTACTAATTTTATCACTTTGTGGAAAAAAAATGATAACAATTAACCTCGGCTAGTGAGTGCAGAGCCAACTTCCTTAGTTTCCCCCTCGAGGACCGTCCTGCCAGAAGTTGATATTCCAGCTGAGTTAAGTGACAGTTCACACAAAGCAAAACTACACGAGATCTAATTGGTTTTCTGTAGTCACTGATACACCTTTAGATAAGGGAGCCCTTGTAATTGCAGGTTCCTCATAAACATTCAAAAAATACAAGACTGCTTTGGGGCCAGTGGTAAAACTTGGTTACAGCAGTTAGATATTTCAAAGATGAATCTGAATTTACAGTGTAAATTCATTCCTTCATGAGACTGATAAGTTTGATTTATGATTCTAGAGATTCTGGATTGTGTCCCGATTAGGGACTGGCCAAAATCCATCCATCCATTTTTTTGCACCCTTGTCCCTTAGTGGGGTCGGGAGTTGCTGGTGCCTATCTCCAACTGGCGTTCCGGGCGGGAGGCGGGGTTTGCCCTGGACAGGTCGCCAGTCTGTCGCAGGGCAACACAGAGACACACAGGACAAACAACCATGCCCGCACACACTCACACCTAGGGCCAATTTAGACAGACAAATCAACCTGACAGTCATGTTTTTGGACTGTGGGAGGAAACCGGAGAACCCGGACTAAAACTACTAAACAACTAAAGAAACGTGAACTGTACCATGTGAAATTGACGTTTTGAGCTTTAC
Organism: Micropoecilia bifurca; assembly: GCA_903067075.1. NCBI lineage: Eukaryota > Metazoa > Chordata > Actinopteri > Cyprinodontiformes > Poeciliidae > Micropoecilia > Micropoecilia bifurca. The sequence continues at coordinate 6,800 of CAEGAF010137719.1, forward strand.
AACATGTTAACATGTTATTCCCTCATCAAAACATAATTGAAGTGTTGGTTTGATTCTTTCTTGAGTCCTTTAATCAGCTTGGGAGCCATTCTGGATGTAGAACCAAGCTCTGCCTTTTTGAGAAAGCTCTTCCCTTTGTCAAATGGAACTGCAGTCTCCAGGCTAAATGTTAGCAACCATTAGCATGTTGGTTGAAGACATTGGGGAGTTTAACAGTTATTTTCTCTGCTATTTCAGATTAGCAGGTAAGATATCACCACTAGATATATACCACTGGATATATTTCGCATTTAGTCATGTAAAGTCTGTTAAGAACATGATTATTTTATTTTTTTGTTTCTTTGATCTATGCTGTTGTTTTGTATATATATACCAAATTGCACAAGCGTCCATCCATCCATTGTTAACACGTTTATCCCTAGTAGGGTTAGAGGGGAGAGGTGCTGGTGCCTATCTCCAACGGTCAACAGGTAAGAGGCGGGGTCACTCTGGACAGGTCGCCACTCCATCATGTCCTGATCAAGTTCTTCAACTGAGTTGTATGTATGCATAAAAAGTTAAGTATAAATAGAAACTGGTGCTCTGCTATCAGCAGTACTGATGCCAGCTGTGCAGATTTCAACATCAGAGCATCACAACATCACAGTGAAGCCACTAAGAATGCGATTTCTGTTTTCACAGAATAAAAGACACCCTATTACACAGAAAATAAGTGTGTATGTCTTAACGTGCGTGACACCTGGAATATATGTAATTCTGCCTCCTTAATAAACTAATTAATAATAGATTATTTAGAATTATTAATAATTACATTCATCAAAGATGTATGCAAATTATGATACAAAAAATATTTTAGTCTTAGTTGGTTACATTGTTTGGATTTGCCTGGAATGGTAAAAGTTTTTTGTTTTTCCTAAAGAAAAAAAAGTCTTTAAAATGCTAATAACCTTACAAAATAGCTTTATCAAAAGACTTGTGGACCCGTAGCTCATCTCTCTTAAGTTTCCTGTGAATAGCCAATAGAATGCCCTTCAGAATCCATTGGAATGTTTTGACCTTCTCTAAGTTTTTAAGCTGGATCTAAAACCTGTTCCAGTATTCACTTTATGATACCTGGCTTCATTTTTTTATAAGAAACATAATGGCCCAGATACATTATCAGAGCTAATCAGAGCCAAATGAAGAAAAGTAGTGGAGTGAGACAGAGGGAATTGCCTTTCTCTCTCCCTTGCACCACTGACAGTCGTAGGTTAAAATTTTCCAGCCTTCTACTTCTGATTTTCTCTAACTCTCGCTTAATTTTCCATTCCCTCCTTTCATGCCCATTCGTTTTTTTCCTCATTGTTTTAATCCTGATGTTCTTCCTTATGGCTTTTTCCCCCTTTCTCTCGTATCTCTTTTCCTATGTGTCTGTTCTCTCTGCCTCTCCTCTCTAGACATCTTTTCCTGTTTTCTTCCCTGGGGATTGCCTGCTTGAAATTCCACTTGTGTGTTGGAGCGGCAGGATGGATTAGAGCATGGACAGGCCCCACAAACCACCCTGATCTACAGGACAGCTTTTCAATCACCTCTCCAATGCAGTTCCACCTATATGAATACACCTAGAGGGAGAAGGCCACCAAAAACATGGGGTAAAGTGAAAAAAACGTGGGATAAAAAAAACAAACGGAAAGGATAAATGTATTGCTTCATGAAGATTCATTGCTGTTGTGCAGACATGATTCTTGTAACGTTTCACACATTTGCTTTATTTGACCACAGCGTCCACAGTCTTGCTCAGTGTGAGAACAATGGCTCATTTGCACCTATAATAGCAAACTGCAGTTTGCGCTTCACAAGGGATGGCCTAAATGTCCCTTTTGTTTTGTTTGAACATACAAGTTTGATTTAGTGTCTGTCTCCATGTGTTTGTACTTTGTTGTACCTTGATTCCCCAGACTTTCACGTCCACAGAAAATGCAGATCCCTTTTTCTGTTCGATCAATAGGGTGATCTTCCAAGGCTGACATTAGACGGAGTGGGAGGAGGCATTGTAAAAAGGCTACAAATGAGTGTTTAGTCCATTGCACTCTCCTCAGGTACTCTTCAGAGTATTGATTCTTTGTGCCTCATCAAACTGTTTTATTGCAAAAGTGACACTTGGACAGTAATCACCTTCAAAGAGAGAGATAATGTGATGGTTGTAGCACCTAAACAAATTTACTAATGACTAATATCAAGCTACTAATCTTGTGAAAATACCAGTATGCTTTGAGATATATATCTGTATTATGGGAAAAAAATTTAAACTTTACTTCACTGTCTTACGTAAATGCACATCATTAAATAAAATATTCAAGTGATTTTTGTTAAGATAATTTGATACAATAAACAAAAAGTAGAGTGAACAAAGGTAGAATGTCAAGGAAACGGTTACCTTTTTTCAAGATATTAATTTTCAATGTAGCACTTTAATATAAAATTGAATATGTTTGACAATAATAAATCAGTTTAATTTTTACTTTCACTCAATAAAACTGAACAAGTTTCAAGGTTTTTAATTATGTGTTTGTTTCAATTGATTCCATATATTGTGTTATCCTGGTGCCTTCAGACTTCAGACTGCTGCCTTTGACAGTGGATCATAAATGATCAGTTCCTGGTTTAAAGTTGAGGGTGAGTGTGAGGGCTACTGCATTGCAGTGGTTCAAATTTTATTTGGCAGGGTGAAGTTTCTCTGTCAGCCTTAGTGATTTTTGTATCCTCAGATGCTTCAATGTAATGTGAGGCTCCACAGGGTTAATTTTTAGGAACTTTTATTTCCTCTATATATCTACTGTGCCTTTATTCTATTTTTAAGGAACATGGAGGTTTTTATTTGTTTTTTTCCCATTCCTATGCAGACAACTTTCAGATTTGTCTCTGTTTTAAATAGTCAGTTCAGCTTTTGGCAGCACATCTAGGCCGCTACTGTAGTGTACTCTACTTTGTGGCTGGTGATGCGTCCACTAGGCATCTGCAGGTGGCGCAGGATGCTCCAGCGCATCTTCTACTTGGGACAAAATAGTCTGAACACATTGCCACTATTTTAACTTCACTTCACTGGCTACCTCTGCAAATTAGTATCCTTTTAAAAGTTGTTTTAATGGTTTTCAAATCTCTTAATGGTCTTGACAACTCCTGATCTGTTTGAGCTTCTACAGCCACATATACCCACCTACTCCAATACGTCTACAGATCTGGAGCTCCTAAAAATGCCTGAAAGAAAGTGTAGTCTTAGAGGTGACCAGGCTTTAGTCGCTCAAAGTTTTGGAATGATCTTCTGCGTCTGGCTTTAAGAATCTTCTAAAGACATGCAGAACCCATTTTAAAAATGCAGAGAATCCCAATTATTTCAGGATCTTTATTACAATGTGAAACACTTAGATTATCAACACACACACACAGATGGACATTTGAAAACAGGCACTATGTTTAGTACGTGCTTAAAGCTTGTTTTTTTAAGAGGTACTTTAAATCTGAAAAAAATATATACTCATTACCTTGTTTATATATATATAAATGCACTCATTGTATGTTAATTTCCACTGGGATTGAATACAGAGAATATGTGAAAGCTTTTTATGGAAATATGAAACACTTTTTATGTAAATATCAATAATCAACAACTAAAGTAAGCAAATGACCCTTGATTCCAGGAGGTTAACTATTTTATTATAATATGCTTTAGAGCAGACCAGTTATATTCATATGCACCCAATGTTTACTGTGTTGAAAAGAGCTTCTCGCCTGATTACAGACTTGAAGGTGAGACAGAAGACCCTTTTAACTATGAACTCACTTTCTTCCCAACTTCTACAGAACATATTACAGGTCATTGTCTTGTTGGAAGACAATGACCTTAGGTGGGTGTCTTTCCTAATCAAGTCCAATTGGTTTAATTAAATATAGCTGGACTTCAATGAAGGAGTAGCACCATCTGAAGGAGGAGCAGGAGAACTGGACGACATATGAGTTTAAACAAGAGTGTCACAGTAAAGGGTCTGAATACTTATGGCCATGTAATAGTTCAGTTTTTCTTTCTTTAATAAATTTGCAAAAATAATTCTACATTCCTGTTTTTTTCTGTCAAAATGGGATGCTGAGTGTACATTCATAACTTTTACTTAGATAGCAAATGAAAACCACCTAAATGAATATGCTTTTAGTGTCTCCCAACATATAGCTGCTCACTGTGTGGATTTTATATATTTGACCTTTTTGTGGAAGTGAAGATAATAGTTTTCTTTAATGGGACAAGTATATGGGGGTTATGCTTGAGAAAGTAAAATAATAAAATAAATGAAACCTGTGTGAACCTCTCTGTTTTACGTTGGTGTTTGTTCCACTTCAAATGTCATTGCCACTGTTTATTTTCTTTGATGTTTGTTTTGAACTTTTCACACTCTGCTTGTTCTGTCCATGAAATGTGAATTATCCACAGTGGTTTCAAAAAAAATTCTGTGCATCAATTGGCATGTGTGAGTGTTAACAGACAAGCAAGGCCAAACAGGAGTAAATATCGTCACTGTGATGCCTTTGATCCCTTTTGCTAAGTAACTTAATCAAACTGAGTAATTTATATCAGCAGAATAATTTGTAAAAAAACAAAAACATGTTGCAAACCTTTTGAATCGCTGTGCACTGAACGTCAACAACTTATTACATGGATGAATATCAAAATGTAGTAGTTCACTTGTGAGGACTTGTCAGACTTCTGAAGACATATCTGAGGTTCACTTGTAACAAAGGTTTTATGCAAGTCATTTGCTCTTAATGATTACTTGCAAAGAGCTTGGCTATTTTTAAACAGAATCCATAAAGTGTGTTTACTTATTTTTTTCACTACACACAAATTAGCAAAAGTAGAAATGAACAACTGTTACTGATAGAATAACTGGAACAGCACTTGGAAGAGTACGATAAGAATGCTAAAGTATCCCCTGAGTGGGTGGATGGAACAAATAGCTATGGCAGATATGGGCTGAAAAGTCATTTTAAGATTGACACAGGTAAGTGGTACTCGCGCAAGAATGGTGCCGTGTCAATTAAGGTGCACAGAGGACTACTGTCTGTCTGTGAGAAGCTCATTAACACCAAGGTCAGTTTCATCAGGGTCCCAAGCTGTCATTATTCTTATATTACCAGCAAGGCTGGGACTGAGGAGGGGCATTGAGAATGCATCTGCAAACCTTAAGATTGGATGCAGGTGCTGAGTTACAAATACAAAGAGTTCATATAAGAATATGCCAAACATTCTTGCATGCATACTACCAGATTTTACACAGACACTCAAAGCAAATGTTTTGAATAAGATTTTTTTTAATTGTTATTCAGAGCAAATAGCAGGTTCTTGTTAAAATAATTAATATTATGGGATTGTCTATGCCCAATTTTATCGGTGAATCTTATAGTTAAAATTGAAATAGCTTGATAACTAGAGTACCCAGTCTATTTGCTCAAACAGTTAAACAACTGTTTCCAGAGGGGTGGCTGAATGAAGGAATGATGGCAAACATAACACACCAAATTGTTATAAACTTGTTGAAACATTTTTATTTTAAATTGAAACAAATTATTGTAACTAAAAAGGATTATCATTTTAAAATAGAAACTGATATAACTAATTTTATAACCAAAAACAAGAAACAAAATAGTACATGAATATCAATCAATACAGTGAAAATGTAGTATTTGTAGTGCAATGGCACAATAAAAGTATGTGACATAGTTCTAAATTTATACAGATATAAGGTGCAGCACAGGAATCACCTACTGGTCACTGTTTTACAGTTGAGATAAGAAAAAGAAAAGACAAGAATGATTTTTTTAAAAACATGTTTCATGAAACTGTGTCTCTTGAAGAATGAGCTCTGCTGTCTGTATAAAGTGCTATGAAGAGTTGAGTTGGTTTGGATGTCCATGATGGACTCCATTTCTCTCATTGCCTCAAACCTGTAAGGGAGCTTCTGGAAATAAATCATTGGAAATATCCTGGATTGTCTTATTTATTCCTGTTCTCATGAGTTTGTGAGGCCCTTTTCTCTTATTTAAGTACAAATAGCCCTCAGTAATATCAGCTTCCTTTAAAAAGATAGCCAGCAATTTTAGGAAATGTTTCCTGAAGGATTTTTGATAAAGTGGCCGCCGGTTTTTAGCACCCCGTCTCTGTAGTGTCAGAGAGCAAAGCTGTTATGACTCAAGAGTTTAAAGTTTGAGTTGTGACAAGTAGGCAAAAGGATTGATTACAATCCCTTTCTTCATTCAACTTCAAACACATGAGTACAACTTGTTAATTGCCTTAATAAATATGACTTGCAGGTGCTCAAACACACCACAGACAGTTATTTCAGCAGTAGCAGTTTGCACTAAATGGGGCCATTCCCATTTCTCTCGTGATCTTGAAAAGCGCTGATAAAAAAAAACATAAAGACCCCAGACAATGTAACTACCACCCCTGTGGCCTAACCCTCGCTCTCTGCTCAGTTGTCAAGAAATAAAAGACAAAGAGCCTCTTGTTACCTTGTCTAAGAGCATGGGTACAGCGCAATATGTTTGCAACAGACAGACACTTAAAAATAAAAAAAGAAAGCCACCTCTCTGCATCTCTTTACTCTGTTTGCTCTCTCTCTAAACTGTCATTCAACCTCCTTTCTTCCCTTCGTGTTTGAACTGCTGTTGTCATTCTATGGATATTCCCCAACAGTCTGTGCCTACAGGCTGCCGTTCCACTTGTTTATCCCTTTCTCTTTCAATAAGCCAATGTGGGGGGACAAATTCAAACTGCAGCTGACATTACAGCCAAATCTACTTTATTCCAGATTCCAGCAGGCATGCAAGACTTTGTTGCCGTCTTACTTTAAATAAAAAAAAAAACTACAGACACATAAACAGACACAGTCAAGTACCAGTAAACACAAAGATATGCAAACGTAGTTATCATGAAACAAAGTAGTGGTAGAGTAAGTATTTTGTCTTATTCTATAAAGGCCTATATTGCCTGTATGTCTTTATAGGCTTAATTAAGTTTAAGTTATTTTGTAGTAAAACTATTATGATCTAAATCCTATGTTTCTTTCATTTACTCTCCTTCAATTATCGTTGATGTTGAAATTAGCATACAAGATTGACTGTTGCCGGTTGTGTTTTTATTTTTCAGTTTCTTTTTGTCACCAAAAAAATTGGGCAAAAATAAGGTCTTTCCCAAGACAGAGATCCAACAGTCTTGGTAAGTGTTGCAAGATGGTGTTAAAAGAGGTTGTTAGTTTAGGGTATATCCCAGAAAAGGATACAGAAAGCTTATACAGCAAAGTATAAAAGATTATTAAGATGCTAGTGGCATCTATTTAATAAAGTGTGCCTCAATCCCTAAACATATAGGTATTGATGTGTATAGTGACAGTCTCTGTAGTTAATGTTTTTCAATATATGATGGCAGAAAGCTACATTTTTGAGTATCAATCATTCACACCACAATTTATTTCTAATGATTCCATTATTTTCTTGCACTCTTTTCCAGTCCTGCTCCACAGGCATATTCCCAAATGTCACTCTGCTTTTAAATGAAACACCAATTGTTTTTCATGTTTATTCAGAATCTATGGGTCAGTAGCCTCCAACAATATAATCTTCTGTTTCTTCCAAGGACAATTTGGGGGATATCATGAATAAAAATTATCTTTATAATATTAGAGTGAAAGGACCCATGGCAACTATGAATACCATTAAACCCCGATCACAGCCTGTTAGCATCACATTTATATCTCCAGAGTGACAGTATAGTATCTGCATGAGCAACTCCAGAGGCTGGCTATTTACACACTCTTTGTCATTAGGTCTTTCATACACTGTTATCGCTTCAGTTTTTTTTTTTTTTTTTTTATATCCTATTAAAGTGTTTGAATAACTTTAGGCATTTTATATACACTTATGCTACAGGAAGGATGTATCGTACTTCAATAGTATGAAAAAGAATAAATAAAAATTAAGAGGCTATCACTATGTCTTTTCTGTGAAACAAGCTGCATGGAGCAGGCACAGCGATTTACCTGCCTTCAATACCCTTGACCTAGAAAATGAAACTTCCCATTGGAATTGAGAAATGAGTGAAATAAAATACAGTTATCTGTAGAAAAACACATTAGGTGATCAAATATAGCATTTTCCTTGAACTTTAGGGTATGAGAATGACTTTACCCATAATATCAGCATATTTCAAGGGATTGCTCTACCTGTCTGGGATCTGGGTTTGTTGTTCTTCCATGGAAGAACACCATACAGAGAGGCAGGGTCACCCTGGACAGATTGCCAGGGCAACACAGAGACAGACAGGACAAACAACCATGCACACACACACCTAGGGACGATTTGGAGAGGCTTTAGAGTTATGTTTTTGGACTGTGAGAGGAAGCCAGAGTACTCGGAGAGAACCCAGAGACTGGGGTCTTTCTGCATGCAAACTCCATGCAGAAAGACCGCAGTCCGGGAATTGAACCCAGAACCTTCTTGCTTTTAGAAAAAACAAGCCCTTAGTTGTTTATAATAAGCGGACTTGGCAACACTGCTCGTGATGTAGAATGACTCAAAATGTTACTTTATGCAATATTTTTTTAATGATGGCTAATAATTGGGTTTACATGACTTTTTATCCCTGCATTTATCCCACCTGAGGTTGTTCAAACTCTACAATTTACCAAATACTGACAAGCAGAAACACACACTCACACCAAGAGCAGCAGGCTACTACAGTTTACACCATCAGGGGAGCAATTGGGGGATTCGTTGACTTGCTCGAGGGCAGCTCAGCAAGAACTGAGAATGAAGCAGGACAGCACTCATTGCTCACTGCTCTGGTTCACAATTTCCGCTGTCAGTTATGGAAGTAAACCAGCGACCTTCATGTCCCACAATGCCTTTCTAGCCTCTATGCCACAGATGTTCCTGTGCTGGTGTAACAGTGGTTGTTGCAGTGTTATAGTAATACATAGGTTTTGGTTGTATTACAGTGTCTATGTCTTTTATTATTACAGGAAACTGATTTAAAATCATGGAAATGCATAGCTATACTATGAGCTTGCAAAATTAGATAGTAGAGGAAGTAAATTGTGTTGGTTAATTCTGAACTCACTTTAAAAATATATATTTTTTTCCCTAAAAAAAATGTGTTCTGACAGTCCTACTTTTAAGCGTAAACTCTAAATCTCTATTGAGCTACCAAATCCAGTTACAAAAAGCTTTTGTGTATTTTCATGATTGAGATTTATTTAAAGAATTAACATACATAAATACAAACTGTTTAAGTTTACAGAGGAAACAATAATCACATCTAATACTTCTTTTCTACTTACTTGTGGACTAAAACTTTAACAAACTATTAATGTGCAAAATTATCTCAGCAACCCACTACTGAAAAACATTAATAAAATAGAATTTTTTATGTTAACTACATAATTAATATCTTTTAGATATTAGCTTTGTTTGAAGTCAAAAAGAAAGTTATATTAGTTGGATAATTTAGACTTGCATGACCTATATTTTTCAGTCCTTATATTGGACTACTAATTATAAAGCTTCTGCTTCTTATGCTATTGTTTTCCTCTCATTGGAATTGGAAAAGAAAAACCCAAAACCAACTCTGTTCCAAGCACTGTTGTAAAACCACTATTGAATAAAAACAAGTTTAATACTAACTTAAAAAAATTTAAACTAAGTGGTTAGCCAGTATGCACAGTGGCACAGTTGGTAGAGCTGTTGCCTTGCAGCAAGAAGGTTCTGGGTTTGATTCCCAGCCCCAGTCTTTCTGCATGGAGTTTGTATGACTCCAAAAACATGACTGTCAGGTTAATTGGCCTCTCCAAAATGTCCTTAGGTGTGAGTGTGTGTGTGCATGGTTGTGTGTCCTGTCTGTCTCTGTGTTACCCTGCAACAGACTAGTGACCTTGGACAGTGACCTGTCCAAGGTGACCCCGCCTCTCGAGAGATTGGCACCAGCACCTCCCGACCACACTAAAGGACAAGGGTGTAAGGAAAATGGATGGTTAGTCAGTAAGAACTAACTATTCTACCAAATTTGATATTTCATGATGACATGTGAGAGTCAGGGTTTGTCAGGAGTAACAAGTCATGCATGTTTTTACTTTTTTTTTTAAAATCTTTATTTTTGCCAGGATAAAAATATATTTTTTGAGATATTTTGAGATTCTAAACTTCTTTCTCAAGGGTGTCCTGGACAAGAAGCAGGATTCTTTGCTGGGCTGTAGAAGCATGGTAACATGGCTGCAGGATGTTAGACTGCACACACACTCTTCAATCCAAAAGACACACCACACCGGGCTCCTGTGAAACCTCTCCTGCTGCAGTATATGTCGTGGGGTTTTCAGCAATCATGCAGACAAAAAGTTTAACTCTTAATTGGGCACAGATGTTCTTCAACTCAGTGATTCTTTCACGTTTGTCTTAAGGAGTTACTGTCTGGTCACAGACTCTACAATCAGGCCTTTAACGTTTTATACCAAAAGCCAATCAGATTTTATAATTGTAACATTTTAGCTAAGTTCAGTATTGTAGAAGTGTCCAATTTTATAAATGAGAATTTTTAAAAATTTATCTTTGAATGCCTAGATGAACTTGCAACTAATCCAAATTGTATACTGAAACTGCAGGGCTAAAACAGATCTACCAGAGCAGCATTAGCTATTATAAGGATCTGTTTCATAGAAGTGATTTTGTTCAAAGTACTTTCTCTGCGAAAGGATCCACAATTTGGAACTCAATCCATGTCACTTTCTGAGACCAGATCCAGTTATATTTAAAAAGAAAAACCAAACTGTGTCAAAAACAGCATTTTATTCATGCTCAATGTGTGTGACTATGTATGACTCTGCTTATGTAAAATGATTTTCATTTTACTTATTTATTATCATTCCACTTTCTAGTGGTATATTAGTACTGTTTATATTGTTTTTTTAATGTTATATGTTGTGATGTAACAGGTCCCACTCTTGAGTGAGTCTCAAGATATTTTCCTGCATAAAGGATTATAAAAGCCCATTGAAGGACAAGTGCTCCATATTAGCTTACACTATAAGCGCCATGATGCAGCCAAAATACTTCTGCTTTATATGTTTGTTATTGTGCATCTGTCTCTATCAAATAAACTGAAGTAAAATACCCATGTTGAATACACTTAAGGTGAAACTGATGCCTCTCTTTACTCTCCAGATGGTCAATTAGGAAGGCTGCCACATCTACAGGATTGGACAGTTTTCTTTGGTGTAGACCCATTCTGTTTAGGATCCTTCAGAATGTGCATAACGATTTCATCCACAATGTGCAGTAACATCAGAATATCTCTATGTTTTACACTAAGCGTGAAGGAAGTGCTGAAACTTGATTGAAGTTTATTTGGACAAGGTTGGCAGGTGTAAAATAAATTTCAGCTAAATTCAAACTAAGGCAAATTACATTATATTGCTGGCTACTGAAACAGCCTGCATAAAATACTATTTAGCTGAATGTAATTTTAAACACCTATGGTTGTCATATTTCTTGATAGGGTACTACCCATTATTTGTTGAAAATATGAAAATATTCAGCCCAAATTTAATTTTGCATGTGTTTTTCTTAAAATTTCCCTGTGCTCAGTGTGATTTTCATCTGTTTTCCTTTGATTTTCACCATGGTCAAGGGGTGTGTGTTGCTTGATACGTTGATAGTTGACCATCATAAGTGTTGTATAATCCTGAATTCAAACCAACAAGCACTTACTTATTTGTTTTGTTTCTCAGTTTAAAATCTCTCATTACATGTAGTGTACAAAACACGACAGTATTTCTGAGTTAAAGATCAAAATGCATAATGGATGCTTTTTGCGCAACTAATCTTTTTATTGTTGCTGCACTGTATTTGCTCACTGAGACCTTCAGGTCATGGCTTGGATCTAATATCTATAGACCTGGGGATATTCTGCCAGACCTCTGGCTGAAAAAGAGATGCCTGATTATCAGAGAGGTTTTGGAATGAATTGAGAACTGCAGAACCAGTGGGGCCAATAGAAGCGATAAGCTGGGGTATTATGGGATAGCTGAGCGGCCCAAGACATCCTGGAGGGATGATGAACTCAGAATGTTTATGTGCGATCACAAGGCATATGTCTGTGTGTATGCTTCTGTGTTGACTTATTTTTGAAGCCAATGTGACCATTTTCAGGTTTAGTTGCAGTCTTGTGTGACCTGAGGCATATGAACTTACTTTTGCTTGATGCAAGATGTGCTGAAAGAAGTGAAGAAAGGGGAGCACATGGTGTGGTTTGCCATATAAAGTCAGATTTTTGGCACTTGAGTTGCTTTTTCACACTGCTCTATGTCAGTTTTGTTGTCATGGGATTTAATATCCTAGTTTTTTAGCATCATTACCCCTCATATATTCAGCAACCTACAAAAGACATTCTGACTTATGCATTAACAAACAGGATCCCACACTTCCTTAAAAAAATTCTTATACAATGTAGACGAGCTTTTTGGACTGACTTAACATGCATCACTGTATCCCAAAATTAGTAATTGTCTGAAAACTTGAAAAGAGAAAATCTTAACATTTAAAGGACTACACAGGAAATTCAGTTCTCAAGCCATCGCATTACCTGTTAGAACACATTTTTAATCGGTCGTCCTTTGGTAACATGTTATAGATTCTGCAGACTGTTTCAATCAGCATGTATTTTGTGACTTCACTTCCAGAAATTAGTGATGTTAAGGATGCGAGCAACAGTCTGGTGAAACCTACTGCAGTAAAGTGTGCATCCCACCATCCTTTCTGACACTCAACATGATCAGAGGAATGGGGTAATTGAGTTTGACTGAGATTACTTAGTGTATAATGACATCAAAGACATGAGCTTACTCCCATACTTGTTCATCTCCCCCGAGAGCTGGTTTGTAATCATATTTTCAAACATTTTGCCATCAAAATCACAGCTCTTTAGTAAGTAAAGAAACACAGCAGGGAGATGTGAAAGCTGGATTCACATTCTTTGGCCACAAAAGCCTCAGACAGCAAATGCAAAACTACTTTTTGGAAACAGAACTATCTTTATATTGTAAAATTAATAGCAAATAAAAAAAAATGTTGAGCAAGTTACTGTGGTTGGTTGGGGGGGGTAAATGCTTTTGTATGCATTATAGTTACCAAAGACGTGATTGTCATGTTTGTTTCTAAGACCGAAACAGTTTCTTTCTCCCACTCTAATAGTCATACCAACATTTACCCTTCCATCCCCAAACCCAGATTTTTGGTGTGCCAAAGAAATTGGCTGTATGTCAGCCTGTATGTGATGTCAGAATGTGTAACTTTCCAATCAAAGAGCACCAAACAAGGAGGGAACTACAAAAATGAGAAATTCAATTCGCTCTGTCTTTATTGAAGGCAAACATACCTCCATTATATATTATACCAATACTTATAGTGTGTGTAAGGTTCACAAAATTAAGATAGAGCTCTTCGAAAACACTGCAAATGCGGAGTCAATACACATCAGTACAAAACTGTGATGTGTTGTGGGTTTGCTCAGCAGTTTGTAATTGTGTTTTATGCACAAATGCACCAATACGGCAATTTTGACATTTCACTTAAACCAGTCCGCTTCCGCTATCTTGTTTCTGTGTCTGCATGCAACATGAATGCCGAATGTTTATCCGACACAGTGAGGATTTCTGTAAATATTTTATGATTCTTCTGTAAGTAACTATAAAACATTGTCAAATAGCTAAAAACCTCAAGGTAGAAATTGCAATGCCATTGTCATGGAGAAGGCTGTCTTCAGAAACATTTTTAGCAAATCAGGGGGTTCACGGAGGGAGTAGTTGAAAGAGTGGATTAATTTTCAAAATGTAACAAATGTGACATATTCATGTCTCCATTTGTCCAAAGCTGACACTAACCTGGCCAGAGTCCTGTAGTGCACAAAGGCCTTCGGCGAGGTTGGGTTCTGGTCATCTTTTCATCATATACTTGCAACAGATTCCGCCAAAAGGAAGATATTGGATAAACTCATCAGGAAGACCAGATCTTTTCCTGGGATATCCCTGTGACTCAGAGCACGTGGCGGGAGACAAAAGGATGTTTGCCAAGCTATCATCTCTCCTGGCAAATGTCTGTCACCCCATGCATGACGCAGTGATTAGACAGGAATGCTGCTCCTGTGGCAAACTGCTATACCCTTTATGCAGGAAGGAGTGTTATAATAAATGTTTTCACCCAGGAGCTGTCAGACACCAAATTCAACACAGTTCCCATTAAAATAACTAAGGAATCATGAACAGAACAGTGTAGTACGTTATACCAGTGATGATACACAATATCTGTTCTTACGTCAATAATTATCATTGCTTTTTCACAATGAACAGTCAGTCAGTTGAAGATATGAAAGTTTCAGATTCATATTTTACACATTTTAAGTACTGCTTATTTTTATGATTTTGTTCCTGGACTGAGCACACATAATTGCTCCTGAGATAGCATCCACTTTGTCTGGTGGGCAGAGGTTTCTTTGAAAGTCACTGAGAACTAAAGACTGGATCAGAAATTATTTTAAACTTTGTGATGTGCTACTCTAAGTATTTGACAGATAGACCTGGTATTTGGATATAGGCAGTGGCGCAAAAAGTGGGTCTGCAGCGTATGCAACGCATAGGGGCGCAGCACCAGAGGGGGCGCCAAAACCCCGTCTGGAGGGGGCGACGCGCCGATGATGTTTTCCCACACACTTCAGCGCGCCTTAGGTAAATGTAGCGAGTTTTACCCTTCATGTATCGTCGCCTCCGTGGGGGGGAGGATGTATTTGCTCCACTGGATATAGGTCAGCACTTACAGTTCAGGCACGTGAATGACCATCAAGAGTTAATGTATCAAAAGTATTTGTATTTATAGCATTTGCAAATTAGTTACCGCAGGCAATAAAAGGGGTGTAATGATATCCCTTGCATGTTTGTTCTGCCGTGGTATTTATCTTGTAAGTTAAACAACTATACAACTGTTATAAGCATGTTACTTTGTTGAGGAAATATGTATATGCAGTACTGAGACAGAGATAGAAA
The DNA here is from genome assembly GCA_903067075.1 of Micropoecilia bifurca. NCBI lineage: Eukaryota > Metazoa > Chordata > Actinopteri > Cyprinodontiformes > Poeciliidae > Micropoecilia > Micropoecilia bifurca. Next base: position 21,910 of record CAEGAF010137719.1, read on the forward strand.
GGTGCTTTAAAGTGCCCATTGACAATCATCAGCTCAATTTACTAAAGCCAAATAAGAGATAGCATTGTTTAGGAACAACAGAGAAATAGTTTATGTTACAGCTTTGGTCCACTATGCTTCCTTACAGAAGCAGAAAATGTCACCAGACCATTGATTTCCACTCCTTTTACCCATTTAGATGAGCTACGCCCTCTAGAGGCCGATCTCTTGTGATGTCATTTCTGTACCTTACATGTGCTTGAGGATGCAAGCAGCTAAAAGAGACAGAGGAAAACACAGAATCATCTATCCATACCATAACCCAGATACATTATTACATGCTTATGCAAAATGATTCTGAATTTTTTTTTACTAAGAAAGGTACATCATTGCAATAAGTCAAACAAACACACACACACATGCAATAAGTCAAACAAACACACACATTCCACTAAAAACACATACATTTTGAGTCTTAAATTGCTACTGATAAAATCTTACCCATAATGCCATAGTGTTCTAAATTACCATATTGCATGGATTACAAACATTATCCATTAGAACGCTTTTTTTGTTTTGTTCATATTATTATAAAACAATTCTGGTAGTTTCCCTATATTGACAAGCGAACTACTTTTTCCTCATTCCAAAGAGAGAGAAAAAACTGTGTGTGCTGAACTAGATACACAGGATAAAATCAGATCACAATGGCCTTGATGTCTAACTCAGGGATTTAGTGAAGAGAACCAAGGGACAGGATAAGAGAGGCCACTGACAGCTTGTACCCTTGATGGCCAAATCCCAACCCCTGTTGTCCTTCCAAGTTAGGGAGCATTTCCAGCTGACAGACACTGTGCTGTGTATTTGCCGTGTCTGGCACACAGATTTTTGTATCCTTGTAATCCTTCAGATATTTATATGAATCTTCTTTTTTTTGGTTAAACTTTAAAAAAAATAGATTTTGGGTAATACTTTCTTTGTGCTACGTTGAACTGCTTTGAGTCATTTTCATTTCTTCTTAGGGACATGTGCTGTGTTTTTGTATTAATCTGTGCCTAGTATTGCAGAACTTTGGATCCTTAAAACATTTACTTAAAATTTCAAACGTCTTTATTTTTAATTGACTTATTAGGTTTAGGGTTATTAGTGCAGGACGCTGTTGCATACATATTACACTTAATACATACATGTATAATTTATTAATGTTTCACTCCACTTTCATTCATTATTGCTTCTTCCACTTGACAAATCTACTTCAAGCTGCAAATCCACTTTGAGCCTCTTGACTTCGACCAGCCAAGAGGCTCACAAGCACGACGTTCTTAAATAAATAAAATAAAATCCAAATCATCATTGATAATTTTCGCAGCTAGAGCCAAACAAACATTGATGGTTTGTCAAACTTATTTGCTAGCTTAACTTGTATCTTAGTGTATGTTCCTAATTTCATGTAGTCATGATAACAAATTAACAACCTTGTTGTACATATAGATTTCCTATGACTGAGCCTCATCTTACCCAGTGGAATATTTCTGGACTCTTGTGTCTGTAATGCATACATTACACAGATACATCCAGAAAGAGTAAATATACCTCTCACTTACAATGAACACATTTCCATCCATCACGCCTACAGCTGTAGCTAGACAATGACAGCTGAGAAAGTAAAGAAAGCCACTCAGTTCATGCTGGTCCAGACTCTCTGTAGGAAACAAAGTGTAGAACAAGGGTCTGACTTTTACCAGGGTAGTTTATTACAAATAAAATCTTGAAAACACTAAATAAGCTAGAAAAAACTTATTTTTTTGACAAAAATCTATGTTTTAAAATGTGTTACAAATTTGAAAAAAAATATTTAAGTGTAGCTTTTGACATTTCTCAACCTGGATTTAAATTAGAATGTTGATCATGATGTAGATCAAATCTGCAAACCCCCTTCACCTAAGATATTTTTTCTATTTCCTTACAATCCAAGGATCAAATTTTAATTACAATAAAAACTTTTCTCCATGGCTTCAATCACAATATTGCCATAAAACGTTATTGACTGTCATTAAAAGCTTTTTCTATTTTCATTCTGATGCCGCATTTGGGTCGTTATGGAGGGGTCCAAAAGGCCTCGTTAAGCCATAAAATATTCTTGTGTGGGTGTGATGGGGTCTTCTCATGTAGCTTAGCAGTTTCAAAATCTGTGCTTCAGGATTTGGGGGAGCTGAGCTGTGTCCACATTCAGCTGAAGCACTGGCCAAAATCTCCACATTCTCTACAGTGGGGATTTACGGTCCATCTGTGACCACACATTGCTATAAGTGTCTCATGATCCATAGCTATTTGGACTCTAGGTTTCATTTCTGTTTTTTTTTTTTTTTTTGCTTTGTTTCGTTTTGATCATTTATTTTTTGTTTATTTGCTCGCTTACTGACATTTTATTCTTTGTATTAATTCATTTATTCAAATAATTTGTTGTGTAAATTTTTTTTAGATAGGTGTTCCTTTTTGTGTACTGTTTATATTTGTTTCAGATTCAACCTTTCCATAGTCGCTGTTTCTTCTGTTTGTTTCCTTCCTTCTGCCTGCCAGCCAACCTGCCTTTCAGCACAGCTGCTCTCAATCAGCTCATTCTGTCTGTACTTTAACTCAGCTGCTTTCCATTCTCATCTGATTAGCTCCTCTGAGACTGGGTACACAGAGAGGTCATCGAGGCTGATCTTCCCGATGTTGCTCCTTTGTTTTGTTTGTATTACATGTCCATCCACTAGGGGCACTGTTATGCCAAAAGCATATGTGATTGGGGGGTGTTCTCTTCTTCTGTTCTTGTTGTCTGTTCGGCTGATTTACATGGCGGAATAAAGTTGAGCAAAGAAACAAGTTATTTTTACTGACTATCACCCGATGTCCAGGAGTTGTACAGGTCAAGGGTGAGGAAAAGGGCATTTAACATCTCTGCAGACCTCACACATCCTGGACATAAACTGTTTAGACTTTTATCTTTAGGTCGGTGCAACAGAGTGCTTTTTCCAAAATCCAGTCACCAAAGGCAGTTCCTTCCCAAAGTTCTGTCTCTGATGAACACCGGAGTATTCAGCTTCTCTTCTGTGAAACAACACATCAGAGGAAAACATGTATAATACAGACATGTGGATATAATAGTAGTATGATTCTATATGCTAAATATATTTTTTATTTTATTTACCTTTAATTTATACATTTGCATCTGTCCACAGTGAACTCATTAAACAGTAGTCAAATTCCTTGTCTGTGTGCACAATTTTAACCTACAAATCTGATTCTCATCATATTCATTGAATACAGGATTAATAGTTCAACCTCTACACAAGCAATCACATACCTGGTGCATTATGCATCAGACTTCATTTTCCCCCTTGTAATGCAACAATAAACTTGAATAAAGAGGTGCAACCTGATTAAATAAATAACGTGCTCTAATTTTCTTCGGAGTCACATTGTAATATTCTGTGGTGCACTTGTAATTGGATCTGTGCTGGCGCTCTCTCCGCTATGTTTTCCCTTTTCCGCTCAGAGCCATGTTCACCTACTAGATAATAGACTGAGTGTTGTGCAATTCCTCTAGAATGCTTGCCTGACAAACAAGCGTTGCATACCCTTTGGGCTGAAAGGTGAAAATGAATAAGTAAGGAGAAGGAGAACGCGATCAAATTTGAATGTCTGACTTAACCATTTGTCATTAAAGTCCATTACAAGTTCATAAAACACTGCAGAACGTATTGTGTGATGACCTCTAAATTTATGCAGTCGATGACAAATACTCTAGACTTACTTGTCTCTTGCAAGACAAGGACTTTAAACCACCTGTGCTAATGAGTGCTGTTAAACTTTTTGCTATTCCTGCCCCATCTCAAAGCACTTGAAATTGCTTTGAGATGGTTGCCGGGCAGCAGATCCATCGGTTGGCACTTTCACCTGCTAATATTTATTCCCTGGATTACAAGATGGGATGTGTACAGCTGAAAGTGCACCAGCAATATGTACATTTGCAAATGAGAAACCGATGTGTTTTTGTCTGTCTCCGCGGCAACATATGTGAATAAAACTCAACATACAAGCAGCTCATTGTGTGTTGTGAAAAGCTCATATTATTGAAGTTTCTTCAAATAATGGTTGATGTTTGTAGTCCAGTGGATCTGAAGAAACCTCTGAGTGATGACTCTCCTGTTGTGTTACTGTCTGGTGACAGGGGTGATCAGGACTGTCCAATATGTACTTTATTATGTGCTGCATTCCTCTATAGACAATCAGACCAGACACAGTCCAATAAAAACAATCGTTTTTCATCAGCTTGTTGAGAAAAATAATTTTTCTTTTTCCGAAACTGACATGTAATACATCTGCAACACCTTGCTCCAAACCCTGGAGGATCTATGCTTGCTCAAGAAATACAGTGCATTCTTGTAAACATCATCTCATTGTTGTTCCATCTCCAGTCTAGTTTCTTGCCTATGTGGACATAGAGGTATTTATCCTCCACCACTACTTCCTCTTTTTCGTGTCACAAAGCGGTTCACCAGGTCTCAGTACTCAGGCTCTTCTCCCTCTGAATCACACAGCATCGGCAGACTCATCAGATTATTTTTGGAGTGCAAAATATTTTTAAAAAATAATTTATTTACTGCACTGGTTGCACATCTGATTTTACCACTTACCAGATGAGATGTCTCAGCGAATCAATAGATTCTATTGTAACACAGCTTGCTCAAGCAAACATGTCCAATGACAACACACTGCAGAGATTTATTTCTCTTTAAATCATTTCACGTCAAACAAATAGACTTGACTGGAAACAACACAGATGATCATTTTAATCTGTGCTATACCTTTAAATTATTTCTCCCAGTGGAAGTGTACATTTTGTTTTGTCATCCTGAGGTCTGCCACCTGTAATCCAATTTAATAATCAACAGTTGTAATGATGCCAGCAGCACATTTAGTTTCCTTCAAAGTGGATTATGATACATCAATAAATGAAATGAAAATGTTGAGTTAAAAAAAAGGTGCATGGCTATAAATTTCAAAAGCATTAATGCTCCTCATAAGGTCACTTGTGGTGAAGTTACAAAAGTAGTTCCAAGCAAATTTCTCTTTAAATGTCAGTCAAAAATAGTGTTAAGCAATAAGTGAACATACTCAATATTAATTGAAAATACACTAAGACTATAATTCTGACTGGCCAACATATAAGTTATGTGTTTTGCATTACATCCTGCAAAGTCATTCTTTCACATTGCATTTTAAATGATCTCGAGGATACATACATTTTGTCATTGCAAACGCAAGACTCATCAAACCTAACAAGAACAAAACCATGCATATCCTGTGACAGTGATACTTCTTTACTGCAAACGTTCTTTCACCACTGCTTGGTAAAAATAACATGCAACCAATAACACTCCTATATGTCAATGACAATTAACATGATGAAACATGTTTCACATTGTAATCGCAATGTTGTACATAACACCCACTTGCTTCTCTTTTGCTCTAATCAGTTTCTTAAATGTTCCTTGAAGCATAACTAACCAAGTTTTGTAAAACATGTCACTTAATAGCTCCACTAATCTTCCCTCCCCATTTAAGCCTCACACTGCTTTTACACTGCGAGCTCGCCTGGCCCCTTCGCCCTTTTTTCCAAAACCACTAGTTCGCTTCAGGTCTCTATAGTTCATAGAGTTAATGTGACATTTATCTGTAATTAAACCCTTACATATTTTAATAGAAAATGATATCCCTTAAGGTCTTCCTGTCATTTGCATGGGCAGGTCTGATGCTAATCGTATCCTCGAAAAACATCCTCGATGACACAGGCTGTCATCCCAAATTACCAGGCGCAAAATCTCTATCAGGGGACTGACCTTCCGGAGCACTGCTGTAACCTGGGCGGCTTATGTGAGGGGAGTGTTCTTCATACATGTGTTATTTTTGTTTTAATGTTAATTTTATTCTGCTTGTATTTGATATGCAGGTGCATCTCAATAAGTTAGAATCACTAAATGTTTTTTTCAGTAGCTCAGCTTGAGGTGAAGGGCTATGTTTATCGGTCAACAAATTAAAATGCAAAAATCTATTTCTTTTAACGCAATTCTTCACAAGAATAATAAATGAGATTAAATTAAGACTGTCATCCTACTGAAAAGTACAGTATGTAAAGTACATGTTTATGGATGACCTTAATGTGATAGTGTAGATAACTTCTAATAAAGTTTTCAATATGTCAACAAGTTTTTATCTAATTTGAAAATATAATTTTTACTGTCCAGTTACACAAATATGAACACCAACATATAATGTGATTGCTCCATTTTGTTATGCTTCCTGAAAATAAAAACTTCTTCAGCTTATTGCATCACATTTCATATAAGTCAAGTTCATGCTGGATTATTAAAACTATTCCTGAACTAGTAACTTTTTTTACAGACATAATGTGCTTCCGTAGTAGTACGCCTCCATTTATTTTATTTATATATTTTATATCTCCAACAAAGTGCCATATATCCATCCTGTTTTCAATCTCTCTCCGTCCTCATCAGGGGAACTCTTTGCTCAGGAACGAGATTAGATGAGTAGGTTGTTGAGTGTGGCAGATTGGGAGTAAAATGTGAGACAAAGCAATTGCATTTCATATTGAATTGGGATTAAGGGACAACACGGACTCCCCTGCACACCTCTCATCCTTTGGACTTCCTGCAGTGGCTGCTGAAAGCCAGAGGACAGCAGAAAGGCCATATCAGTTATACAGATAGCCTCACAAGTTACAGAGCCTGTCGCTCTTTTGCATATTTTGTACATTTGGTTGTTTCTTGTGGACAAAAACATTTCTTTATCAGTGAAATTAAGATACAGGAAAATAAAGCTACCAATTTAATAAAGAGCCAAGCAGATTTTCAAAATTTTCTGACACATGACTGCTTTAAAAATCAGTTTTACTTTCCCAAAAAGACCTCTAAACTTATAAACTTTTCTAAACCTCCACAGAGACAGAAAATGATGTGAACTACGTTGCCCGCGCAGATTTTAATTTTCTCTTTAATTCAGCTTTGCCACATATTTGACATATGTGCTGGTGCACAGATCCACATCTAAAAGTATCTTCCACGTTTAGATATCTTCGGATCTAAAAGTGGAAACAAAGTAGAGCTTTACAAATAAACTAGAAGTGAACGTCTACACCAAAAAGCCCAGCACATACATATTTCATGGTTTTAAAACAATTATTGCCTATTTAAATCAAAGCATAAATAATATTTTTTCACGTGAATTGATTTGCATGGTTTCTCATTGGTCTTGGTCAATATAGAGAACCTCATAGTGCTCTCCAAAATGTTCTCTTTGCAAACATCTGTTAAATCTGTGTTATTGTAAGGTTTGTTTCACATCATTTAGCTGTATAGCTTCTCACTTATCTAGAGACAGGACAACACAGGGTTTGGAAGACATTGCCTCAAGTAATTTTCATGTAGATGAAACCCACCCTGGAAAAGTGGCAGAAAATGGATGGATGGATGGATGGATGGATGGATGGATGGATGGATGGATGGATGGATGGATGGATGGATGGATGGATG
>CAEGAF010137744.1:0-40948 GCA_903067075.1 Micropoecilia bifurca
CTAGGTGTGAGTGTGTGTTTGCGTTAGCTGGATTTAGGCAGCAGCAGCCTTCCCGACCCCACTGAGGGACAAGGGTGTAAAGAAAATGGATGGATATCTAGAATGTAATTACGGGCAAGTAGACGAAGTCGATTTTATGTTAAATCGGCCTGCCATAGAATTTCGCCCGTCGCGTAGTCCTTGTTTTATTTAATATATTTTTTTAAATAATTGTTAATATATGTATGTTACTTTTTCCAAATTCTTAAGTAAAAAAAAACACAATTTTATTTATTATTTATTTTGCTTACGATATTGTTATTTAAAAAAGAAAGAAAGCAAAGAAAAAAAGAACTACTTCCGCTTGTTGTTGTCATGGCGCCGTTTCAAACTGTTGTCCAGACTTCACGGGATTTTAAAACCTTATTCACGGTGTATGTTTTAGTTTGGTTTTCTGCCCGTCTTTAATTCCAGACTTAAACAGTTGGCTATAAACGACGACAAAATGGTGGAATCGTCGGTTTTGGGGTTAACCTGAAGTAAACGAGGTGCATTGAAAGGTTGCGTTAGCTTGCTCGTGCTTATAGGTATTAGCATTAGCTTTAAACTATTATTTACAGTTGCTACCTTTGTTTTTGTGACGTCTGTCGCTGCAATGCCGGCACAGTTACCAAGACTTCAAAGCCAGGAAAGAAACTGGGTTTATGTAGAATCAGCCCGAGACAGCAACAATTCAATACATAGGACGTCCCAAACAAAGGTAAACAAATGTTTAAGTTTTCAACTTATTTAGCTCAGCTTTCGTGTTCCACTAAAGCTAATAAATAAATTATGCCACCAATAACTTTTAGAGATGCTTAATAATGTAGAATTGCATATATTTCTATTCAAGGCACGTACATACAGCCTATATCCAGGAAGCACGTCAAACAGCTAAGCTAAACAGAATAGAAGTTTTAAGTTAGCTTATAGCTCCCCTTCATTTGGTCTCTTGTGAAATAACAAATCTATGTCGCTTCTTTCACAGACACCGAAGACATTTGTCACAAACTAGTCTGACATTTAATGTGTTTCTGGGATTTTCATGTCTCTGACAGTTGTTGTTTAATGAAGCCATTCCCGTGAGTGTGGTCAACCGGGCCACCCGTGTAGGCCCTCCGGCTCCCATCGTGATAGAGAGGCTGCTTCCACGTCCGGAGACGCGCCAGAGTCCGGACAGCCTCCGCAGCTCCCGCAGCTTCACGGTTCTGTCCGAGGAGAGGCTGCAGGCTGCAGTCAAACTGGCCAAGCGAGACCTGAGGCGAAGGCACCTCGGGTCACTTACAAAAACCTCACCGAAACATTTGCAGGAGGTCTCTGACTTTGAAACAAGTGATGTGGAGCTGCTTCAGGTAAACTAGTCTTAAAAAAAGTTTCCGAATAATTAGTCGAACAAAGACTGAAATAACTATTTTCTTGTCTATGTAGGAGCTTGTAGCGGCTCCAGGCAAGCAAGAATCTAACGTGGCCACGTCAAAAGAAAAGAAGGCTCCGATCGGTGCTAAACAGCGACCATTCAAGAAAAATCCTTCATCTTTAATGCCTGGTGTTGGCCAGTCTCCTCCAACAAGAGACCCCGGTTTAAGGCAGATGGAAGGAGGCAAACCGGGACATTTAAGCAACGAGATCCGCAAACTGCAGACTGAGCTGGAAACGTACATTAGGAAAGTGGAGGAGCTAGTTAATCAAGGTAATTTTTCTGTCTTTCTTCTGAACTAACAACAGTTATCGATTAGCCTGTTGTTTTTTTCTGACGATTAATCGGGGAAAAAACTGACACATGCTGCAAAATTGTCACTAAAACTATTATTATTATTATTATTATTATTATTATTGTTTATTTGCATTAATAACATGCTAATACATAATTTTTTTAGATTAAAAAATTCTTGGCTAAAATACAAGAAAATCTGGTGATACTTCTAGATAAACTGATTAAGAATTTGATTTCAAAATGTTCTTAATAGGAGTTTTTGTTTTTTCAAAATGTGAACCGAATTCACTTTAGACCACATGTACAGAAAAATAAGTTGTTGCTTTTATCTTAAGTGCAAAATGTATATCTTTTTTTTTTGCTTATTTGCTGCTCAGACTCTGTTGTCATTTCAGCAATTGGCTTTTTCTATACTTACATTTTTACAGGCAAAAGTGTAAGTATTTTAACCTGTAAAATGAACTCTCCTTTTAATTTTTTTTATTCTTAGCCAGTTTACAATTTCACTTCATTGCTGATCAGATGGACAAATACCGAAAAATCGTTTTCTATTTCACACTCCAGTCTATTTAATTCACCATAGTAATAAAAGACACAATTTTCAGTCTATAAACTAGTCAACTAGCAGCATATCCTGTTATATGCATCTATTGAGTTGAGTAAAAGTCAGATCTCATTGAGGGAAATGCTTCCATGCATACATCAAATTGGTCATACCTTCAACTGTTGTTTGGATTCAAACTGACTACCTCCATCAATGACTAACCAGATCAATGCATTTTTAAAATAGACCCAGTTAGCAAAGTCACCTCCACATTCAGTGATTTTTTTTTTACTGTATGTTGATCATGATTGGTCCCTTCTGCAGGTGAACAACTGGATGAGTCTTTGGACCCGGAGGAGCAAATCAAGCTGGAGATACGCAGACAGAAACAGGCAGCGCGCTCAACTCGCATCATTTATGTTCTGCAGCGACAGGTATTTATGTTTTAGATAACAGGTAATGTGATAAAGTGTATTTTATGTGCCTTCATAAAATACTGTTCTTTCAGGTGAAAGAAATACAAGATGATATTGAAAAACTCAAAAGAGAGAAAATGTGGGAGACAAAAAAGGTAGGTGTTTTTTTATGACAGTGTGTTAGAGCCAGGCTGGGAATAAAACTAATTAAATCATTGGGAAAAACACAAAGTCGTACGATGGCAAGTCAGAATAATACGAGAATAAAGTTATGATACCAGAATAAAGTCATAGTAAAATCAGAACAAAGTCCGTAAGAAAATACATTTGAAATAGTGCCAGAATAAAGTTATATTACAAGACAAAAGTCACATCACAATAAAGTAAACTACCTTTTTCCTGTAATTGTATGACTTTCATGTGGTTTTGTGTTTTTATTTCAAATTTATGACTTTTGTTGCTATAATATTTTAGTTTCATTCTCATAATAAAAGAAAAATGGGTTAGTCCAGCCCTAATACTTATGAACCTACAATTATAATATTTTCAAAGTATTTTCAACAATTATTGAGATTTTTTTTTCCCCCTGACAAGTCCGTAATGAGCCGCTGGAACATAAAACAATATTCACTTTGTAGTTTTTATCTGCATGTAGTTTAGAAATACATAATTTTAAATAATTGAAAGTGACAAATCTTGAAGGACCTTGTGTTTTTACTTTTACTCATTTGTCCTTCGTAAACAAAAGTGTATAATCGAGAATTCTGAAAGCTCACGTCCAAGTTTCATTCTGCTAAAGCAGCCGACTCCACTCTGCTGCTGCAGTCGTTCTCAGCGATAAACTCAGTGATAAACTCAGCAGCTTTCCTCTTCCCGTTTCAGTCGGTGGCGGTCAGCAGGCTGGCGGCCGCCCACCGCGGCGCTCTCAGAGCCCTGCAGGTCGTCATCCAGCAGCTCTCAGATCGACCCCACAACAAGATGCCCCCTCATTACAAAGAGCTGGGCCAGCTGATCCGGCAGCTGTCTCTGTGCTCGGCTAAGGTGGAAGTAGACCAGGGGTCGGTTGTACCTGAGACGGCCCTGGATATTCTGCAGAAACTGGAGGTGAGGAACGAATGTTGTTGTTTATTGTTCCAGCTGCTCATTATGGACTTGTTTCCACAATCTTAATTAGTGTTGAAATTACTTTGAAAATAGTCATTGTAAATTGGTGAACAAGAAATAATAACATGAATTAAATCTTAAAATGTACCAATTACTTTAAAAAATTAGAACTTTAAATCATGTTTTGGAGTTGAATTGACATTCATTGTTCATGTTTTTTTCAGTCTCGTCCCAACAAATTATATTTGCACATAATTTCCAATTTGACTGCTTTTAAAAATATATATTTTAGTTTTTTCATTTACTTGTTTATTCTTGTTTTCCCACATATTTAATTTCCCTCTTGGCATCAATAATGAATTAGATTTGATTAACTTCTTTTATTTCCATGTGTTGTTTTTACATTTCCTGGTCTCCTCTTTTCACTTTACGGTAATTTCTGCCTATTATGCAAATGAGGAGTTGTGGCATAAACTTCTGACTATTGATTTATAAACGTTACACTGATTGGCTCCAATCAGTGTGTTCCTGAAACACTCAAAAGCTGAATCAGTATAATAGCTCTTTGCACCAATCTGACAGCAGAATTACATAAATAATATTATTAAAAGCAACAAAGTCTCTGTTGTTGAGCTCACATGTCTAATTAATCAACAGTTAAAATGAAATATGATTAATTGTGATTAATTACAGCTAATTAACTGTTTATTCCGCTCAAATGTCTCACAAACAACAAGAAATGTTAATTGTACTATTTGTGTTGACAGAGCTTCTGATGTGAAACTGTGTGAAGACTAGATAAAAAACTTTAATCTAGTTGCAAAAACAGATCCAAACTTCACACAGTGTCAATTTAATTTAAAAATTAATTTTATAATAATTAGTTTTAGAAGTTGAGACTATATATAGAAGTTTATTGCTAAGTTGAGAGTTATTTGAATATCTTTATCTTCCTAAAACAATGGCTTAAGTTATTTATTTATTTATTTTTTGGCCAAAAGTAATTTTGGCTAAAATAAAAACAACAACCTCTCTCTTGGCAAATAATGGTTTAGGCAACAAAAAAAAAACATTGCCAAAAAAAAATGACATGAGTCGTTTTTTTAGGAAGGTGATGACACAGGTTCTTTATTAAGGTGTTTAATCCGGTCCCTGAGCCTCTCTGCCCGACTCCCTACAGGTTTTAGACTCGGCCCTCAGCAAACATGAGACGCTGGAGAAGCTGCAGGCCCAGACTCGTCCTCCCCGCAGGAGGTCTCCTCCCCGCAGCGCGTCCCCCACCGCTGGGCCCCACAGTCTCAGCAGGCCGGCTGCTCTGGGCCCTCACAGACCTGCAAACCCTACAGGATCTGTTCGTGGTGGTAAACACGCTGTTGTTTTTTTTTTCTTTTTCTTTCACCTCTTTATCTGCAACTCAGCGAGTCATTACAGATCTAAATTCAACTGTTATTTTCTACATCTGGTACATGTATTTTAGGTTTCTTGTCCTCGGTTTTAAGCTTTTTTTTTTTTTTGCTTGTAGAGTCTCAGATATGAAGCACCTGCTGTGTCCCCTTCTGTTTCTGCAAACCACTGTACAGCTGTTTTTTTTCTGTGTGTGTGTGATTGTGTTTGGCCTCCCTCTGCGGTTAAGTGGCTGCACCCAGGTTGAAAATTGACGTGGAACCTCGATTTAGAGATAGAAAACAGCAACTGAAGTGCAAAGCGGTGGCCTTTGTCCCCCCTGCTGCTTAGCGTTATGAGCAGTTAACTCCCGCTGGCTTTTATTGAGCCGAGAACTATCCTCTGCAAGAGATGACATAAACACCCACAATGAGCTTTACCTGCAAATCCTGCAGTTGGGGAGGATTGTATTGAATCTATTAATACGTTTTGCTGTAATGCAGTCGGAAAAACGTTGTCTTGTTTGTTACGGTTTCAAACTATTTTTACGTTTAAATCTTAGCGTGTTCTTTAATACAGAGTTCATACAGGTGCTTGGAATCCTGTAGCTCCGTTTTTGGTGTTTTCAATGTTTGGAAAGTGTTTGATTTTTGCGTTAAGTGCTCGATATTCAAACTGCACAGAGTAATCTAATGTTTGGTTAAAAGCCTTAATTTGAAGAGCATTAATTACAGTTGAAACCACATATTTTCATTTATCCATAAATATATAAAAAAAAATTCTTTCTGTGTGAAGTTAAATCAAACGATACTTTTCACGTTTTCGGTCAGGGAAAAATTACCCAAATTTTCTGTATCTGCTATATGCCAGAAAATGTAGCAAAACATTTTGAGATTTTTTCTTGTATATTTTTAATGCTAAAATTTGCGGATGTTTTATATTATTTACTTTTTTGTTAAATCAGTGTTTTATTCTCGAACCAGTCGGGTGTACAGGACACAGGGGTGAGCATTTATCATATTGTTAATATTTATCATGATAAACTTCTTATTATGATAAGAATCTTGATTTATTGTTGTCACAATAAATTTAAATTATTGACATTAAAAATTAAAAAAAAATATTGACATTTGCTGTGACACACATTCATAGTCAACTAAATTGTTTTTATCTCAAATGTGATGCTGGAAAAGTTTGAAAACTCACCTCAAAAATGCTTGAAATGTTCTTGAATTTTAATCTGTAAGGAGAAAATATACAAACTCTACTGATTTCTGTTTCTTTTGTGTCTGTTCAGATGTGAAAAAATCAAAGCGTCTGTCTTCCATTTGTGCCTGCAGGGCGAAAAGTCATTCTACAAAAGCTGAAATCGTCCTCCCACCAACCTGTTTTGGCTGGTGTTCACAACATTGGCCAGCAGAGGGCGCTGCAGAGACTTCCTCAGCCAAAGGCCAACCACCAGAGCAGGTGGCATCCAGGGAGGAGAAAAGCTGATGTAATGAAGGTGATTGATGTATTTATTGGACCAGTTACTTACATTCAAAACATCTGTCTTTGTAAATATGTCACGGTCAATATTTATTGATTTATTGAAAATGCGTCTCATCCCGACCAGATGAGAGACGCAGGTTTCCGGCAGCCGACAGTTTCCTCTCAGCTCCGAGTCAGTCAGCTGCCTCAGTGGGAGAAGTCTGTTCCCTGGATGCCAACGTCGCCCCACTCTCCTCCTCAACAGCAGTAAATCTTTATGAAACGATAAAAAACCTTCTCAGGATTGTTTCATCTGATTGTCTGGCAGGATTATTTCTCCTATTTACACCCGTCTCTGCTCCTGCCTGTGCCTTTTAACCCCTGCTGCCTTCCCAACAGGGCGCCTGAGAGGTGGAGGCCTGAGCCCCGCTGCCTCTTCTCCCCGGTGAAGCCCCCGCCGAGCCCTCCAGGGGGGCAGCAGTCAGAAGCTGAGCAAAGAGTGAGCGCCGCCACGCAGCGAGCAGCTCCGGAAAAAGCAACAAGGCGAGAATCACCTTTTTTATTTTTACATCTTCTGCTTTGGAATTTGCTTCAGAGTGAATCAGTGACATTTCCCAGATTAGTCGTTTTGTGATTTTTTTTTTTGTTCATTTCAGCTTCATTCAATAAAAGATCTGACCCTGCAAGAAGAGAAAAATGCCAAGTAGATGAAATGGAGTGGAAATGAATTTTAATGAGCCCCTTACTCTGTATTCACTGAGTCATTTCTAACCTTCATACCAGACCCCACTTGCTGCAAAGCCACAGGCAACACTCCGATTACGATTCAAGTTATTCTTATTTTTTGCCTATAAATTAATCTAGATACAATTGAGGCCATTTGTCTTTTTGAGTGATTAGTGATCGGTGCGTTTCCGGTGCTTATAAGCGTCGCATTGATTGAGTATTGCACATATACGCTCTTTTAATCAACTGTTAATTACTACAGTTGTGGATTCCTATTAATCAGCAGCTAGCAGCCTGGTGTTAGGGATGAGGATTATAAGTTATTCATATGAAAGTCTTAATCAAACTTCTGTTTGGCGTCATGTAAAAAACGCCGGCTATTTGTTTTTTTACAGGACGTCTTATCAAGAGGAGATGACTACGCAGCTCAGTGAGGAAGAAGCTCCACACATTCAGAGATTAAGGTATGAAAACTCATACGCACAAAGTATTCATGACTTTCAAATTCAACACGCATAACAAAACAGGTTCAGGTCTGAGGGGATAATCACTTGACGGTAATTGTAACTCTTAATATGTAAACGCAATAATTAAAGTAATACAATATAATAGTTTTTTTTAATCTCTTGTAAACATTCACCATTGTATTAATTAAGCAAAAAATAATTATCTCACATCACTTGGGAACAATCCTGCTGCTAAATCTCTGTGCTGGTGCCAATCCATGGCAGGAATCCACACAGCAATCAGCCAGAGCAACTCAAAGAAACTAATCAGCGCAATCATATGTGCAGCTACAACAGGAGTTATGCCGGCGGCAAAACTATCCCCCAGACAAAACATTAGAAATTAAAGTAAGCTGCTGATGTGGTAAGTACAAGGGAAAGCAGAGTTTTTAGCATCATTGACCAATAAAGATTTCCTAATTAGTCACTTGCGAGTTTGACGATGCAAGAGCCGAGGACAAGGTGCAGTCAGCACTTTGTCCAAACAGCATTAATTGTCATCGTAGTGACACACAGCTAAATTAGTGATTTCACAGAAGGAAACGTTGATATCACTTAAACTTAACTCAACAGTTAAAGCTGCTGGTTTTGTGCTTAAAAAAATCTGCTGCATGCAAATGTTTCATATTCTGGCTGATGTCCCATCACCATTTTTTCAGTCAAATACAATTTCTCTTTAAAAGCTCTTTTTTTCATTGTTTATTTAGTCCTAAACATGTAATCTGCATAAATGATTCATTTTTGTTCTACAGTCATGGCCAAAAGTTTTGAGAAAGACACAAATATTATATTTTTACATGATCTGCTGCCCTCTGGTTTTCAGATGTTTTCATCACATACAGAAATATAATTACAATCATATTATGAGTAACAAAAGCTTTTATTGACAGTTAGAATGAGTTAATGCAGCAGGTCAGTATTTGCAGTGTTGACCCCTCTTCTTCAGGACCTCTGTAATTCTCCCTGACATTCTCTCAATCAACTTCTGGACCAAATCCTGACTGATAGCCATCCATTCTTGCACAATCAATGCTTGCATTTTGTCAGAATTCCTAGGTTTTTGTTTGTCCACCCATCTCTTGATGATTGACCACAAGTTTTCAATGGGATTTTCCAGGCCGGGGACCTAAAATCTGTATGTTTTGTTCCCCGAGTCAGTTAGTTACAACCTTTGCTTTATGGCAATGTGCTCCATCTTTCTGGAACAGGCATTGTTCATCACCAAGCTGCTCTTGGACGGTTGGGAGAAGTTGATCTCGGAGGACATTCTGGTACCATTCTTTATTCATGGCTGTGTTTTTAGGCCAGACTGTGAGAGAGTCGACTCCCTTGGCTGAGAAGCAACCCACACATGAATGGTTTCAGGATGCTTTACAGTTGGCATGAGACAAGACTGGTGGTAGCCTCACCTCGTCTTCTCGTCTTACATTTATGTAGCTAAAATTAAGGGCTTAAAATGTATTAATTCATTTTAAAAAGTAAGGTGACTGCTAATGTTATTCTGGGGTCTTAAATTTTGTCTCGACAGAACTGTTTCATCTTATTAAATTTTTTTCTCATGTGACTTTTCTGTTAGGCAAAAGTTTGTGTCTCACTCCAACATATTCGTTGAGTTCAGCAACTCGAAACATTTGAGGCTACTAATAGCTGGCTACCTTGCTAGCTTTTTTTTTTTTTTTTTGAGTCTTATTGTGGTTAAGTGAAAATTTATGACCAGTTGGCTGGAAGACGTTTGTACGTTTCTATGGAGATATAAGACTTATATTCTATACGTAATGCTCTTAAAAAGTCTGAAATTTGAGTTGGTGAAACTTCTGAGCTGTTTTCAGCAACTCATATTAGCATGTAACAAATAGTGCTAACCGTCTGGAGTAAAATATGTATCTTTGCACACAAACATGTGAATCTAAAATTCAGACTTGAGCTTCCAGATCCATTTTAACTCCCTTCACCATCTGAGTTACAACTGAGCATTTATTCCCCGTCTTCATGTGAACATCGGTAGCCATGCAAAACACTGTTGTTTGATTCCTTTAGGACATTTTAACTTACAACAAGGCCATTGTGGAAAATTGACAACAAAAACTTTCACAGTAAAACAGGTATTTCTGAAAAGAAACTGCTAACAAATCTCCTACTAGGAATCTAAGGTTGACCTAGTTTCTTGATGCCATTTTTTATTGTTGTTTTCTGAAGAATATGCCTCGTCTTATTGGTTAAAGGGAATGTAATTCATCCACTGCAGAGCAGCTTGTGATGTAGGATTGTTTTGGTTCACAGGTCTGAAGACGTTTTCCAGAAGCAGTGGGCTGAGGGAGCTGAGCACGGCAGCAGAGAGGACAACCAGCGACTCTCTGGTGAAACACAGGTGGAGAGGATTTTATCCGTTACCTCAGTGGTGTAAACATTTCCAGTCATTCTGTTTACATGTGCATGTTTTAAAGACATTTAGCTTCTTATCCTCTAGAGTATACAGTGATCCTGTTTGTTTGGGGCTTTTTAGCAGGAAGGCGTGGCCAAGAACAAGCCTGACAGATCTAGGAGGATACGGCTCTCTGAGCAGGCTGATGAGATGGTACGTTATTCAGAGCTGAATATTAGGTCTGTCGCAATAAATCAATTAATCGCATGATAAATTAAAATGAGCTCGATTCCTGTTTGCATGATTTATTGTTTTTCTCTCTTTCTACAAAAAGACTTGATGACGAAATTCTTTAGTCTGCTGCTTTTGTCTCAACTAACCTTCTTTTTTTAAGAACAATTGTGTTTTACAAAGACTTAATAATTCACTTTATTTGCTATTTCCGTTGTATTGTTTATTTAATTTGGATATTTAAAATGTTTTCCAGTTCCCATGTTCAATGTAAAGTTTATTGATCTTTGAGATCTTTGTGTTTTTGCGTTACTATGCCATGAAAATGGTCTCAAAACAACAGCATTATCGTTTATCGCAATAACTGCAAGGACAATTTGTCGTCCAGCAAAATTTGTTATTGTGACAAACCTTCTGAATATTCTTTTCTGGCTATCAGTCAGTATTCCATCAAAAACAACAGGAACTCATGATAGCATCTCGCCAGCTTTTTGTCACCTTGCTGTAAATCGTGGTTTACAGGCAGCAGGCGATCATGTACGACTCGCTGAGCATCAGGAAGAAGATCTGTTAAAGGACACCACTCCCGATGCGTGGGCCGTAAACACAGGCATGGGGGACATGACCTGGCGTGGGCTGCAGACCTCCACCTTGGAGAGCATGCTGCTTCGGATGGAGGAAATACAGGTGAGAGTTGCCCTGCAGGGGGGTGCATGGGGAGAACCAGTTAAAGGTCACGGTGCAACCTCAAAGGTTACCTGTAATCGGCTTGTTATTTATAGTGAGCTGTTGTGACAGTTGGAGTCTGCTGCTGCTTACTGATTTGCCGTCTAGAGGTCGGCCATCAGCATATTAGACTGTGGGTCCAGGATTCGGCTGTTATTTTGAAAACACTGCAATTGAAATTTGTATTAACCTTTATTTATGGTTCATTTGGTACCATAAATAAAGCTGATATTTGATATTTCTTTATAAAGCTGCATTATGTTACTTTTATAAAAATGTTTTTTTTTTTCCATATTTGTTGAAAGTGTGACTATGTCCTGACAAAATAATACGTGAAAAAATAGAGCTCTTCATCCTCCTTGTGGTCCTACTCCACCATTTTGTCAGAAACAACCAATCAGAGCCAGGAGGAGTGTCTTAGCGCTGTCAATCAACCTAGACTACACGCGTCTCATACCTCCCCCCTTGCTCCATGCTAGGCTACAGCTAGTTACCTACATTTGAGCTTGTCGTGTTTCTCAGACTAGTTAGCATAGCCACCAATGACGGCGGATAAACATTTGTCCTGTAATCACAAGTTCCTTTTCCACCATTTGTACTCTGAGCTGCATGTAATCAGGCATGACTGACAGCACCAAGTCCTTTCTTTAAAGCTTCATTTCTTATGTGTTTGATCAGAGAGAAGAAGAAGAAGTGAGGAGGCGGTTCGCATCTATCGCCTATTCAGACCCTCTTTACTGGGACCGATCAAGAACAACAGGTAAGAGGAACAAAAGAGACCCAACAAAAGTACTCCATTTATATTTATCTGCACAAGGAAAAACACTGATACTTCTTCATCACATTAAGAACACAATCTTCTATTTAGTTTATCAGGATTTCATGAGACAGACCAACAAAAAAAGTGAATATTTTTGAAATTGAAGGAAAAGGTTAGATGGTATCAAAAATGTTGTTACAAAAAAAAGAAATCTTCAGAGTGACATGCATTCCACACACATAAAATCTCAGTGAAGTAGGTTAAAGTCTGTGGTTGTAAGTCGCTAAAGGTAAAAATACGAGCTGAACTATATTCTTCCAAAGCACCAGAGCCGTGTTGCTGAGAGAGTCACGACCCAGGGTCTTCCTGTAGATGGAGACAGAGCTGGTGCTGACATGGAAATGGGAATATTTGTCACTCAGACTGAGTGCTTGACTTTTCTCTCCATCCGTCTGTTCCTCTGTTACTCTCTACCATTTTCCTCTTCCTGTCTCTGCTCCTCCCAGGATCCCAACCTCTCGCTCCAGGCTCCAGGCCGGCCTCTCCTCAACCCATTAGGCTCACCAGGCCGGCGCTGAAACAGACTACCGCAGCTGATATTATTCTTGAGAAACCCATAGAGGCAGGGTGGGTTGTGCTTTCTTTCTTTCTTCATCCGTAACGTTTTTCATCTCCTGTCTTTTTCTAAGAGTATCACCTGGAGGCCTGCATGAGGGGTTGACCCATTTAACATTGTTGCGTATGTTTTCAGCTAGGGTTGTACTTCTCAGCTTTCATTATTTTTTCTCTTGGATTCAGTATAGGTTCTGCAACTAACTGCTATTTTAGCTGTCGATTAATAGCTAAATTATTCTGACAGTTAAGCGATTAATCAAATAAAAAAGAAATTGGCACATCCTGCAGATTTTTCATTTAACTTTTTTTATGCAATTTTGGAAATACATGAATAAAATGCAAATTAGCAAGTAATTTAACCATTTTATTGGTTACTCAGCTGTTATTTTATGCAAGAAATAAATTCTTGAAGATAATTCTTTGTCTCTTTGGATCAATGAATTATCTGAAAAAAAAAAAAAAATAGGTGATTTTTTTCCCCCCCAGAAAATGCCACTAACGTATTTATATATCTTTAACGTACATTTTTCGTGCAGGTTTGGCTTAATAACTGATCAGAGTTTGTTGTTATTTTTATCAATTGGTCTCTTTTTGGGCAGTCTATATTGGGCAGTAAGTTAGCGATTAATTGATTACCAAATTGGTTAACGATTATTTCAGTAGTCGAGTAATCTAGATTAATCGCAATGAATTTGATTAATCACAATTATTTCAGCCCTAACTCAATGCAGTTGAGCTGTTTACATTAAAATTCCATCAGAATCACTTTATTGCCACTTTATTGAATCACTTTATTGATATAATGGTGCAAAAATAAATAATAATAAATTATTACAAATTTGAAAAAGAAGAAAAGAGAGAACATACTATGTAGATCCTGTGTAATCTAAATACATAAAGCATCTGGTTATTTGGAGAGTGTTTTCTCATCTGAAATAAAATTGTTCTGGTTGTATAAAACTGAAGGATGCAGCAGCAATCGCTCTTACGGAAACTCATTCACGTCTGATTTGACGAGAATCGGTTAATGTCTTTCTATCGATGCGCAGTCGGTGTGTGGGGTTGTTTTCCACATCGTGTGCCAACGTTTTTCAATCACATCTCCACTGGGAGGCCTCGCTCGTCCCACGAAGCTCGCTTGGTGGGTGCCGTACCCAGGGCAGAGTCTATTCCTGTCCCTGGCGCTTCTTGAGCTGCTTTAATTAATAAAAAGCTTGGAGGAACGGGGAAAAAGAGAAAGGATGAGATGAAAACCGTCGACAAAGCCATTGAGCCATTGTGGTCAGTCAAACTGGTCAGTTTGACTGACCACTAAAGGCTCAGTGTGTAGGAACATGATTTGGATGAGGAACAGGAACTCTTTTCCCACAATCTGCTCACTTTTCCACAATTTATCAAAATGGTGTGCAATTTATTATGAGCTGGTGGAACAACTTATTCCAGGTGCTGATTGTTTTATTGAGCTTTCTTTCATAATCAGAAACTTGTCCCTGAAATTAAAGTGAAACTGTAAGGCAGAGATTTTGGCTGAACCACGTAGCGGTTTAAAACAATATTTGTGCTACACCAGAAAGAGCATAAATGGAGTTTGGATCAAAGAATATTGGGTTATATTATTGATTTTTATCTGGTGTTTCTGATGGATGATGCCTACATGAATCATCAATTTAAGACTCTTGTTGTAAGGACAGTGTGACATGTGCCAGCAGCTTTTTTCTGTCTGAATTGATATTCCCAAACCAGCAAAAACAAACAAAACCCTGCAACAATGTTTCTTTTGGTGATCAGAATGAGTTAATTTACTTCTTTGATTTGCATCGACCAGTGTTTGGCCAGTTGCAAAATACAAAATCAGATTTTTTTTCCTGATTTGTGAGCTCAACAAATCTTTGTGCTTTCAAGTTGCTGCAAAAGCACTCTTCGGTGTGGACGTTGTTCCTGATGGAAGACGTCTCAGTTAGCTATTTTTCCTAAGCGATATGTTTACTGCAGAGGTATTTAACCTTTACAAACAATGTGTTTGTTTTTTTATGTTTTATTGGCCCTTGTGGCTTTTATTTGTTAGTGAATTGACAGTAAAATGGGTAATGAGAGAGGGGGAAGACATGCGGCAAAGGTCCTCAGGCCAGGAATCAAACCTGTGACATCCATGTTGGAGACACAACATGGGTTGTGCTTTTCCCCTGCACCACCACAGCGCCCCCAAGCTACAGGCTTATGACATATTTATTGCATATTTATTAAAACTGTCACTACGTGTCAATATGTGACAGTTTTATTGTGACAGTATAAAATTAGACAATTTGTAAAACGCGCTGCTCCCCAGTCAGAAACGTCCAATCAGAGCAAGGAGGAAGGTTTCAGCGATGTCAATCAGGCTTGTGTTCGTGCGGCCGTGGGAGAAACAACTTACCGTTACAGGAAAACTGTTTATCTGCCGCCATTGGTGGCCATGCTAACCAGATTGAACATTCATGTGGGGAAGTAGAATAGAAGAGAAGAAGAGAGAAGCGCATACAAAACATCAAGCATCAAGACCCTCCACCTTGCTCTGATTGGTTGTTTCTGACAGGAGTGTATTTCTGCAGGTGACTATAGGACCACAAAGAAGAAATTTATCATCTATCTGATTTAATACAATCAGACCATGATGACAGTTTTGACAAATATGTAAAAAACGTGTTGTTTATTAAAGCTACATACTGCACCTTTAAGGAAGCACAGTGAGGTTAGACTCAATTTCAAAGGAAACTTCATTATGTGCAATATGTAGAAATGTCTGCAGATCAATCAGGCCGCAAAAGAGAGAAAGAGGGAGTGAGAAAGATAAGACATTAGCTGAACATAGTTTAGTCAAATGGCTGTTTCTTCTTTTTAAAATTCTGAGTTAAAGCCATGAATTCTATGTTTTGGTGATACACACAGAGTCGCCTGTTTTAGTAATGCGTTGCTACTGTGTGAAGTGTGTAAATCGCTCCTATAAATTGCTAAAGAATAAAACCCCGCCGACTCTCAGACACGCAGTCAGACTGCACCTCTGCTTTCAAAATGAATAATTAATAACAGCCCGTGGCAGAAAGGCTAAAGAAATATATTTTGAATGGTATTCCTGTTGCTACTTTCAACATTTTTATAAGGAAAGTCTGATTGGGCTAAATTCGGTGTCGGCTTTGCAAGTCCGTTGAATGGAAACTGTCGAGAAAATTTTGATTTGTACAAAATGTTTTACTTTGACAGAGCAGTTAGCCTCCTTAATCCTTCAACATTTTTCCTTTTGGGTTTTGAAAGCTTTGAATGTACTCAAAGCTATGCTGCTGATTTTCCAGACACCTAAACCCTCAACCCCCAAAGAAGCCCATTTAATTAAAACGTTTGAGTCTGAACTCAGTTTCAAGACAGAAAACCAATTTAAGACAGGATGGAGAGACAGCACTGATAAAAAGTCTCACTTCCTGTTTTAAATACAGCAGCTAATTTGAGGAGCTCTTCCCCCTCTTCCCCACTTCCTGGGGTAAAACAAACAGCAACAACAACAACAACATAAAAAAAAGCCGTTTATTTTTCCATCAATTTTGTTGCGGAAATTAATCCTCTCCCATTGTTGACTCTATGTCGCAGGAAGTTTAATTTATGGTATTTGGAGCAGAACAATGTGTGAAGAGATCGTTGTGTTTGTTGTTTCATAGCTCACATTCTTCAGCCCAGAGAGGAGAAACATTCAGCCCCTTCCTCGGGCTTTTTGAAACACGTGCTCATTCGGAGACGACGTTCATGTGACAGAGAGACGAAGCCGCAGATTTTTGTCACTATGCCTATCGCTGGAGGCGTTTGCGATTCCATTGTCTGATAACAGACGCTCTCAGGCTGCTATTTGTGAATGCTTTTTCCTGATTTGATGCTTTACGGCTGTCACTATAGCGGAGCAGAGTCGAGAAATACTGAACATGTTGAAAAGACAAATTGGAGTTGAAAATGAAAAATTGATGTAAAGTGTTTTTTTTTTAACATGTATAGCAACAGTTTCGTTCTCTTCAGACTGCTGTTACTTCTAGATTTTGATGTGAAGCAACAACAGAGTCCCAGCAGTTGTTTACGCTATGCATCTGTTTTTCACTCCCATCAGCTCTTACCGGCGCCGACTTCGTCCCTCATGACTACTTTTCTTTCCAAAACAACATCTACTCTCGCTCTGGCCGCCTTTCTCGTCACTTGTGTGTGAATGCTTCTGAGCGACCACTGAGACAATGCATCGTGCGATTTCATCTTTTCGCTCATGAGCAAAGGGGAAGATGAGATTTACTGTACGTATCCATGGTGAGCGGCCCAGATCCAGAACCTGGACAATACGAACCGACAACCAACCCGCTGCTGCTCCGTCAGCAGGTCAAACAAATCAATAAGAGAGATGAAATCCCTACTCAGCAATACTGGAATGCTTTCATAAGTTACCTTGTTTGGAGGATGTATTTTATAGCAGATTTGGAGTGTGATATTTATAATTCTGACTCTGTGAAATCAGTTTCCCCTTTTTAATACATTACCTTTTTTTTGCCCAGTTGTGTCCTCTGCTTTTCCATCTGCATTTTTTTCTTAATATAAAATATGACAAGGAGTTAGAGTAAAAAACAAAACCAACAACAATTTTGATAGAAAATGTGTCAGAATGATCAGTTATTTCACTAAACGCTGATCCAGAACCACAAGGCATTCTGGGGAATGTGGGCAGAGGAAATTCTTCTGTCGCTCAACCTCTCATGGCCAGCTAGGTTTGTGGCATCAACCAATCAACTCAATCATTGGTTACCTAGCAACAACCTGTCGAGTAACTGGCGCAGCAGCAGATTTAAGGTTTCGCCTCATAACTGGTTAAAAATAAAAAATCAACATTGAGTGAAGTTTACAGGGAGTTGCCTGTACTGTCAACAACCATCCTCCACCATGAAGAGAGAAATGCTGATGTGAACGAGACGGTTAATGTCAGTTCGATATGTAGAAGCGTAGCCAACGCAGACTGAAAGGCATCGTTCACTTCCACTGCTACCGTTGCTAAACTACAGGCTGGACCACAAACAAAACAGCGCAGAAAATCAATGTCATTGTTCCCAACTTCTTCTCTTGTTTGCTCATTGGTCCTGTTGAAATTCTATCAGAAACGCCAAGCTCAGTGGTAGAAAGCCCAGACGGAGCACCGAAGGGAAATTAATATTGAATGAAATTGCTCATCAAGGCAGCGGCCAGGCAAAGTTTATCCTCTCTTTACTTTCACCTTCAACTCACAATGTCCTTTTTGCTTTTGCAGTCAGACCAAACTGTAAAATCGCTGGCCGGTCTTGTTTATTTGCCACCATGTCAGAAAAAGCCTGGGTGCCTCCTTGACTCTTATGAATAATACGTGAGCCGGCGGTGGGCTGTGCTGTCGGTCCTCTGATGCCTGTCAGACTGCAGATCAACCAGCTTGGGAGAGGAAACAAAGTTGACTGTGCCACCGCTTTCGTATTTATGGCTGTTGAGTTGCTCATGGCCCCTCCGGTCAATACTGAGGCAAGATCAGCCCAGGTCCAGGGAGCACAATAGAAAGAAGTCGTTTGCTTGAGAGCTGCTGCAACACTAAATATAGCTCAGCGAGGGATGTGACAAGAGGCAGGCTGATTCGTCTGAACTGAGAGGATTATAAGGCCAGGACTGAGAGATGCCCAGCTGAGGCCATCCTCATCCATAACAAGGCTCAGATGTGAGAGTTGGCCTGCACGCTATATGTTTCCTAAAAATAATCAGAATCATCCTCAATTTTCCACAAGGCAAAGGAAGAATTTTACATTGTTTTCCACACCTCTTAGTCTGGTAGACTCGGTTGGATTGGGAACCAAAGTTGCAACATTTGTTACATTTCCAGCTGTTGCTGTTTGCTTTCACATTGCACTGTCACTGTAATGGCGCTGCACCAAAAACAACTTAAGAAAACAGCATAGAAACATTTGAGGAAGACACTGAGCACAACTACTTCTTCACAAAATGTAAACAAATATGGAGTGGTGCCAGATTTTACCGGTTGTAGGATTTTTCTTTTATCTTTGGTAGAAGACCAGGACCCATTTTTTCGCTAAAGACGCACATTGGTTTCGATTGTATTTACCCAGAATACCCTGCTCTACACTTTGCTTCCTGCTTTTGGAGCGGTCTCTGGCTTGCTTTCAATCATATTTGCATTGAAACGGCATATTTGCATTGAAACGGCATGTCAACCGAACCAAGATTTAATCTTAGGTGGACTGCACCAGAGTTCAGTTCCTCTCTCACGCCTCCCTAAGTAAACCAGACTTTCTGGGGAAAAAAACTAGAGTTTGATTAAAGTGGACCAAACACGGCTTGTGTGAAAGCATCCTTAGTCTGTAAATGAGTGTTTGAAAATTTCTACACTAGTATAAGTTATGGTACAACTAACTTCATGGGCCTCTTCTTCTGCTCCCCGGTCCCAGTTTCCTGTTTGAGAGCAGCCCAGCGGAGGTCCAAACCCAGGACCAACACTTACCCACAAACAACATTTTCCCCAGTGACAGGGCAGAGAGAAGCAGGACTGTCCTCTCGGTGCCAGGCAGCGCACTGAAGAACATCCGCCAGTATAAGAAAGACTTCAACGCCTACCTCAGTGCTGGTTCTCAAGGGCCCACTGACGGGTTCAACACCTGGGCCGCTGCGGACAGGTAAAACAAAAGTGCTGACTTTTTCTGACAGGTTGGCAGAAACCTTCTTGTCTTCGTAAACCATCTAAATCCACAAGTTTGATGCCATTTCTGCAATACTTTACCACATATTTGCATGCTATTGTAGGATAGATTGGGACATGCTTCAGCCTCCAGTGTGAAGCTCATGTCACATTCTGCTGTTGCCAGCAAGTTCGACAAAAGTCACATCACCCCATTCATAGAAAATGTATTAATGGGTACATATGAGTAGCCAGCACTATTCCTATACTTCACTAAACTTGGAAGTTAAAGGAGAAGGTGAGATAAATGAGTGGACAACAACAGCAATCCAATAAAAACAGTAAAGTTTAACATGCAAACACACTTCAGTTAAAGCTTCACACTTCATGTTCCCAAACCACTCAGCCACACAAGCACAGGATCAGGCTTGTGGCCGTAAATAATCCAATGTAATATAAAGAAGTGTCCAATAAACGACAGAAACAACAACAAGAATAAATGTGTTTAGTCTGCTACTCACGAGACGCACTCCCAGGTTGCCTGGTTTACAGGCCAAGCAAGGTTTTCTTTTACAAGCCCAAATGATGGTGGAAAAAAGAATAATAAAACTCCAATATCCAAAAATACAAAACATTAAAAAGTGGTTCAGTTTGAGAAACCACACAGCCATGATGAAAACAGCAGAGGCACAATCATCAGTGAACCAACTAGCTAGAAAAATAATATTTTGTTAGGATATCCAATTATTTTCAGTTTTTTTTGAAGAGTGATACCAGGCACACTATTGTTCAACACCCCCTCCCTCCACCCTGACACAGTGCAGCAGCATCCTTCCTGAGTGATGAGATGGTAATGAGCAGCAGTGTGCTGGTGTGCAGCCACACCACCTGGAGGATCTCATTTAATCTGTCTGCTGACAGACTGATTGCTACATAGAATCTTAAGCACTGCCAGAACAGAGAAAACATACATCCTGGGAGCTATTTTAAGCCCCGCTTCCAACACTTGGGTAAACTCAGGGCAGATAATAACTCAGTGTTTAGACGAACTTCCTCATTTTGAGGTCCAAATTACATTAATATCGGCCAACTCGATTAGTGGTGCGGTAAATATGTAAAAGCGCAGGGAGTTGTAAAACACGGCTCAAAGCACATTACCTGTGATGCCTCATCACGGCAAGTCCAATCCATAACAGTTCAGTCTTTTCTCTCATTTCTCATGATTTCTTCTTTTTAGCCTCTAAATCTTCACCACCGCACAATTACTCTGACTCTACTTTTTGGATTCTCTGACATGTTAAAGATTTGGTGGGGTGTTTTGGACTTCTGGAGTGCAGTCTCACCCGGTCCTGCTGTGATGTTTATATGTGTGTTGACCCAGATAATATTCTAACTCTGGCCTGCGGGAGTCGTCTTCTAAACCCAATGAAAGCGCATTTTATCAGTGTGAAATCTACAGGGGATTACCCTAATAGATGCTGTGTTACGTCATATATTTAGCCAAGTTTGTGTACTTTGTTCTTGCCATGAGTAAAAAATTAAATAAAACAAAATAAACCCCTATGTAGTCAATAGTAATGCAGACAGAGGAAAAGCTCTGTCTGCATTCTCAGCATAAAGTTGAGCTTGTTGAACTCGACCGTGACTGGATCATGGAAACATGAATGGGACTTCAGATTCTTCGAGGATTAGGATGTGTTCACACCAGCCCTGTTTGGTCCTCTTTAATAGAATCTAGTTGGTTTGTCTAGAAAGTCCAGTATGTGTTGGGAAGAGTGAATGGGCAGTCAAACTCTGATGTGGACAAAAAGAGCAAACTCTGGTTCGCTTAAAAACCCAGGTCTCAGTTCGATTGAAGTGAAATTTGGCGCGGTTCCGATGCAAGACCTCTCCAAAAGCAGGAAGCCGACTATGGGGCAGGGCATTCAATCCTACATCTGCTGAAATATGATGCCACTCCATCTTTGTTTACATTTGAAAGAACGGAGGAGAAAATAGACAGAGGGTTATAACATCTTGACAATTAAATATTGGTCAACATTTAATATGAGGTTGATCTTATCCACCTGTCTTATCTACTAGGTCTAAAAAACCAACCACTGTCCTCTTCTGCTCTTAGCAATCTCTGTGTGCAAAGTTCGTCTGCGTCTGCTTCCCTTTAATATGTAGATCTTTACCTTAACTCTGAGATATCAAAAGGGTTGCTAACACTTCCAGAAGGAATAGACGTCCTTCATCGCTTTTGCAATAAACGATTATTATTATTAACAGCGTTATTGACATGCATTCGACTGGCTCCTCGCTGCCCTGCCTGCCTGGCCTGACGTTCCTGCTTGTTTCCATTGCTGCAGCGTGGCAGAGGAGCTGCTGTCGGAGGCGCTGGCGGACGTGGCGAAGGAGTTCCAGGACGTGGTGGAGGAGTACGCCGAGGCCGTGTTCACCTCCGAGTTCCTGCGGCCCGTCCACTCAGGTCCTGCGTCAGCGCCGGCTGTAGCTGGGAGGAACCAGTAGGGAGAAACCAGTAGGGAGAAACCAGTAGGGATCTCCCAGCACTGCGTCAGCTACGGTTTCCTTAAAAACTGTACTGTACCACTGTACATGTTCCTGTTGGATTAAACCTGCAATTTCAGACACAAAACTACAAATATTTATTTTTTTAAAGCATTTTGTACATTTTGAAAGTGGATGTTTTTATTCTTTTCAATGTTTCTTTTTTATATTATTATTATTATTATTATTTCTAATGAAACCACGTTTTATTTTACTGAGATTTTAGATTCTTCTTTTTTTTTTTAAGAAGCCGCTGCAGATGATGAGTGAATTACACAGGGAAGCAATGGTCTCATCGCTCTTTCCGGTCCATTTGTATCTGTGGAAGTATTTTCCTCGGGGAAAGTTAGTTTAGGGGAGATAAGCTTGGAGAGACCATTACAACATTACAGAGGATTAGAAGATTACTGCCCTCCCTTTGCACTTGGTTTAAATCTCCCCGAGGATTACTCACACTTTCTATTTTTATGGTGGAATACAGAAATGAATTATTCCATATGGCCTCCACTTAGAAATGTCTGGAAAGCAAATTGCATCTTATGTTTATTTCCGCTCGGACTCTGCTTTTGTTTTATTCTCTAAATAAATGCTTCAGAGGTTGTTGTTTTTGTTTTGTTTTTTGCTTTCTATCAAAGTTCATTACAATATGACAGTATGTTTCAGCAGAGGGAAATTGAGTTATTTTTAAAAAATGTTTTAGTCATAAAGGCTTTCCTTGTGGGGACATGTAAATTGATGTAATTCCACTTCCCATGTTGCATTTTAGCCCACTAAACTGCAAAATACAACCAGTAGATTATAAAGTACACTACAGATAATTACGACTTGAACAAACTGTAATTATAGAGAAAAGTGTCAATTTTGACATCAGAGAAAATAATACATGATTGGTCCATTTAGAAAACGCCTGAGTCCCTGGATGACATGGAAAGTCATCCATCCAGAATAGTGTGGTGGGGGGAGGGGGAGCACATGCAGATGTTGCTCTGGACGGTGGGGACCGGCTGGCAGCATTATTTATATACTAGACAGCACAATTAGTAAGCTCCGTCCTTTATCTCGGCTGGATTTGATTGTTCCATACAGGCAAATGGAGGCCAGTCAGCTGGAATCGTCGGGACGTGATGCCGGTTCTCTGATGACAGAAGCTAATTACGCTTCACTGCTACTGGTCAGAAACGCAGAGGACAAGTCAGAATATGCAGCTAATGTGATGTAACGCGTTCCATCAGGTGATAAGCTTTAATTACACAGTCACATGAAGTTTCGCTTTATATTACAGCTGAAACGATTAATCGGATTAATCGTGATTTATCAATTGTTGAAATAATTGTCAACTACTTTATCATTTGATTAATCGTTAACTGGAGTATAAAGACTCAAAAAAAAAAAACATTTGATGATTAAAACGAATCACTAATTATTCACTAATTAAGCCAAAACGGTGAAAAATACATATGCATTTTGGACTTAAGATAAAATAAAAATACAAAATGTACAATAAAGGAATGCTTTTTTATTGCATCTTCAATAACATTTTTATTTTTTAATTTAAAAATGGAATTGAATTATTTTCATCTTTTTATGTAGTTTTAATATTGAATAATAAATGCTTAAATGTAGAATGTGCACAATTTTTTGTCACATCTGATTAATCAGAATAATCAATTACTGAAGTAATCACTAGAGCTTGATTTAAATAAACTAAGCTGGTAGAGGCATACTCCGAAAGACTTCGCCATGCAATTCGGTTCAATTCTTATTAATCGCAGAAGAAAATTGAACGTTGTTGTAATTGGAGGTGTGTGATACGGCACATTTTTGTTTCCATCTGATACCAAGCAAATACAGGGCAAGTATCGCCGATACTTCTACCGATTTTTTTTATTATTCAAGTTTGATGTACCATTAAACTTCTGACTTCTTTGAATAATTTTGTTAAAACTCAGGACAGAATTTGGACAGTTTATAGGTGCCAACAAAATACTTTAGTGACATATTTTTGCATGACAACCTGAAACAAATCAAGTTGTTTTGTTTATTTTTTCCAAAACAACATGCAAAAAAGGTACAAATTGAACCAAAAATCTTTTTCTGAAGTAGAGTTGAGAAACTACAAAATAAAAGAAAACTAAACTTTCCACAAGGAACCTAAAGCATCATTCTCACCACATTAGCATTGATCCAACACAGATACCCACTTATCAATATTATCAATATTTTAGATAGAACCACAACCCTCTAGTTGTAATGCATAATATACAATTTTCTTCAAACAGTTATTCTGGATGTTAATAATGGCTGTGGACAAGAACTGTAGCGGACTGTGTTACAGCGGTTGAAATTAAACCTCTGACTGTTTTGTCTGTAATTTTCTTGATTTTAATGAAGAATCCTTCCTTGTGCCATCATCTTCAGAACAGACCAGAACAGACCCAGCCTTCTTTATCCGCCATAAATCATTTTTACTTTGCGTCGGTCATAAAATCCCCAATAAAATACATCCATGTTTGCAATTGTAATTTGAAAAGTGAGGAAAAGGTCAAAGGTGAGGTATTTCTCTGAGCCGCCGTACTGTACACATGTAGATGCTCCTCCGTAAAGACCAGAATTAGCAACTGTTATGCACATAATTATAATTTATAAGGATCGGAGGGGGTTAGACCTTGCCTCCGGCCGGCGCTGAATCATTACCAGAGCTCATTTCCAAACACGGTCAGGATTTCACTGACTGTGGTGCATTTGTGATGGTTTGTTGGTAAAGTATGTCAAGTATCTGACATTTAAGTCAGGAGTTCTTTATCTTTTTTTGTCAGCTGATGCTCTGTATTCATATCAGATAGATGTCAAGTCCTCAGGCTTATTAGTCATGCTGGCAGCAAGGTTGGTCATTGTTGAGCAGCCTGTCAGGCTGGACTGCCTGAGCTCACATTCTAATGTCTTCTGATGCAAATGCGTAGATTTTGGTTAAATAATTTCTTAGGCTGTGTTTTATTCCGGAGGTACACAAAAGAATGGGAGATCTGAGCTGGCAGTCAACATGCCTATGAATGCATTTCTTTCTAATGTTTTGGTGGAAGCATAGATTATCTTGATTACTTATGAATTAAGCCATCAAGATGCTTTTAAGTTGAAAGAAATGATGGTACTCCTTTCTTTGTAAAGATTTATATAAATCTTTTTTGTGTGTGTTTGTAAAAGGACAAAACGTCTAGGTTGGCTCACGGTTCAGGTGAGTTCATCACAGTTACACAGCTAAAGTGTCATGCCCTATAAGTCATGCTGATTGTATTTCGAGCACCATCACTTATCGTCGTGGTGAAATTAATCTTACTTGTTCTTAAATACTTCATACTTATTGCTCTACAATTGTTTGTAGTATGTTTTCTGATTGACACATTTTGAAGAACTAACATTTTTAAGCACTTTCTTTTTGCATCTTGTCATAACGTTATTTATTCCCTCATCAGTAAATGACTCTTTCATGTATGTTTGAGAAATCCTTCAGCTTCCTGTGGGAGCCGTTCAGCTGTGCAAAATGGCTGAATGAACCGAAGGCGCATCCTCTCTCTTTTCTAGGTGCAGCTGCAGTTTCCAAGCTTCTGAGCTTCACAGAGCCGCCCTTCCCCCGACCTCCCCACTCGGCTCCTTCAGACTAACCAGCAGCAATTAGCAAACACCTGGTGGAACTGCACATCTGCAGAGCTCATTAAACGAGCTACTTCTCAGTACAGCTCTGGTAAAAAAAAAAAAAAAAAGTTATTAAATGGTTAATAGAGGAGCCATGTGAAAAATTTCAGAAAAAGCAGGAGTTTTTAAAGAGACAGAAGCCCAATTTCAAGGTGTTAAATTAGGAAATAAAACTTGTTATAAGTCATGTGTATATACAACATTTTTATAACAACTGAAGTTGATGTAGCTACTTGATTGTACTATAAAATAGCACTATGTGCCTGGAAAACAATACTGTCCCTTTAAATGACCATCTAGTGTGGCTGGTCTAGTTATCTGTTGGTTTGCTCATCTAGAGTTTGACATTTTTGCTCATTGTGACTCAGATTGGATGGAGAGCATCTGTGAACTCCATCTTTCAGTTTTTGCAAGTTGAATTTAGGTCTAGACTTTAACTGGGCCATTGTAACAGATGAACATGTACTAAACTAAGACCATTCTATTGAAACTGACTATGTTTATGGTTGTTGTCTTGTTAAAAAGTAAACTTCCACTTCAGTTTTAAATCTTTTGCTGATTTTTTTTCATTAATTGATTGGGTTTTACATTTTTGTCTTGATTGAAGGTGACTCACCATTTATCTTTGTGTTACTATTATTCCTTAATTTTATTTTCCTTCCCAACTAATGCCAGCTTATCCCTGCAGGTGAAAAGCATCCCTTTGTACAAATACTATAAAGTTTGATTCTTGTTATCTGACCGGAGCATCTTCGTCCTCATCGTTCACTTTAAACCGCTTTCTTTCAAAGTTTGCTTCTTCCTTGCTATTTTCCGTGACGTGACGATGACCTGTCCACAGATTCTTCTTCCACTTGAGCAGAGTTCCCTCTTGGTTACTCCTCTGACTAATACCCTCCTTGCTCACCTCGTCAATGTAGATAGGTGACCATGTCACAGTAGGCCTACAGCTGGGTCAAAACATTATTTTTCCATTTTCAGATGATGGATTTGAGCTGCTTTCTGAAAAAAGCTTCAATCGTGCGTCGCTGTATCATAGCCTCACCTGCTTTGAGCCTCCACACACCTTTATTCCTGACTTATGTGTGTGTCTGCTGGTCTTCATGATGCTGTTTGTTCTCTGTTCAGGCAGCGAGGAAGACATCTGCCTACAGATATACCTGAATAAGAGAAAAATGAGATTAATTACTATGGTATCTTTCAGGAAATACATGAGTAAAGTAAAAAAAAAGTATTACAGATGATATTATTTGTGATTTTTTTATATACTTTTTTCATTTTACTTGCCTAGCTTTGATGTAAAGTGCATTTGTCTGCCCACAAGGCAGAAACTAAAAAATATGCACCTTAGCAACTTCTTTTTGCTGACTGGCCAGTATGCTGTATTTTGCGACTCTTTAATAGCTCCTAATGTGCTTTGTGCTGCTGTAGCAGATCTTTCCTCTGGTTCCCAGAAAGCCCTGCAGTGGTTATAGAGTTGCCTGGGAGAGTTTCAGTGTCCGGTACTTCAGCAACTTTTGACATCTTTACATCAGAGTTGTTAGTTGTGTCTCTTAATGACAGTGAAAGCTAGTCTTCAAACGTACAATGAAAGCTTTGCATACCCCAACTGATTTAATTCAATTAGCCTTTTTCTTCTCTCTCTCTCCATGACGCTGTCAGTTCAGTCATTTGGTGTAATCAGTGCTATCTATCTCCTTGACTTCCTGGCCTTGAGGCCTTTTCCATTAGTTTTCCTTTGTGGAATCTGAGCTCAGCGCTCCACACAAGTAGCAGGCCGTCGCCGACTTCCGTGACAATAACAAATTGCTTTTGTGTGTTCCTTTTGGAGCTTGGATAATGTAGCATGTCCATCTTTTATATTCCAGGGCGACGGCTCGGTCACAGGCATCTTTCCCTGCGTCAGTTTTCGTTGGTGTAGACGTGTGGGGCTTTGATGGCAACGGGATCTCATGCGTGATCCCATTTGAGGAAGCAAGGGATGGAAACAGCAGGTGCTACTATGGCCTCTTCACACGCGATGACGGCGTAATGTCTGAGAGGAGCTATTTAAAGACAATCACGGTCAAGTGTTGCGACTCAGATACGGGCTTAAGAGTGAATTAAGAGTTAGCTGTAAGGTGAAACATCTGCCGAATTAAAACACTCCTAAGTAAATCTGTGGGAAAGGGAATCACAGGCTTAATTTGTCCCTGGAAAAAGCAGGAGTTGGATTTTTAAAAGGTTCTATTTTTGAGCTTCTGACAGATCCAAAGTGTTTTCTTTCTGTTCTGGTTGCTGCCCCTGAATGACCAAAATGGCACCTGCTGCTTCAGTGATTCAGAGTTAACAAGGGTGATGGCTCACACCTCCACATGCAGCAGATACAGTGCCTTACAAATGCAGTCATGTTCTTTTAATTTTTCACTTCTTTTCATGCTAAAACTTCAATCTGTTTTCTTTGGATTTTATGAGATGCGCCGAAACATGGTAGGACATTATGATCTGAGGGCAGCTGGTAATCTTTTTTCAGACAGCCTTCTAGTTGAGAAGTCGGAAATCGACATGCAAACACCATAGACTGTTTGCAGTACCTCTTATTAACGATGTAAGCTCTAGGTTTTGCTTTTAGTTTCTGGTTGTATACATGATGTACCATTGATGTTAACACCCTGACATTCATGTCTTGTAATATAAACTTGTTTCTGCCACATCTTACTGCTTTTGATGCAAAGAGTGGCCATTTTGAAAGGCCAAGTCAGCCTGAGGCCGACTTCGTGTTTTGAATATGACTGTTCCTTGCATCTGAAGTTATATGTGTAGGAAATATGTCTATCTTACTTGCCTGTGTCTAAAACAAATGTTGCACCTGAAACTCTAAACTGAACAAATTAAAAGTTGTGTTTGCTCATTGAAAGTAAAGCTTAAAACGCTAGTAAGAGATAACGGAAACAATGTTTATGGGCGTCGCCATGTTGTAATTCAGACTTAAGCAGAATGCGCAGCTCCCACTTTACAGGTGGACGCAGCATTCCAGTTCATAGCGGGGTAGTCGGAGTAGCTCCTAATCTGACTTGAAGGCCGAATAAGGTGATTTTTCTGACTGAGAAGTCGGAATTTCCAAATACCGAGCAGCTGGTCAGAAAAAATATATAATAAAAGCAACTAAAAGTTCCAAGAATATTTCGCAAAGATTTAAAGCAACAAATGACATTAACCTGACCTTTGTGGACTTCTAAGCCTGTATTTATAAAGTTGTAAACTAATTTAAACTATTCAAGTTAGTTCTTGTCACCTGGCTTTTCAATTACTGCCCTTATCAATTGCTTGTCTTACTGAATAAATAAATGTAAGCCCTTATTTTCCCTTAACAAGTCCGCCGTCCGTTTTTATTTGTGGATTGTTTGGGGCGAGTCCTAATTCTCGGAACGTGAAGCCACAGAGGATGAAGACAGAAGACCGCGGCCTGTCAGCGGCGTCAGTCCGGGGCCGCGCGCACCGCTGGAGGCAGTCGAGCTGCAGCGCGCGAGCCTCTGTGTGTGTCAAGCAACTCCGGCTGATGTTTGCGGCAGAGAGGAGAGAGACGGATGGGAAGAGCTGGAGCTGTGGAGCTGGGTGGGCATGACATTCGAGCAAAGTCTGAACAGGAACAACGCGCTGCCCAAAGTAGCCATGTCTGCGGCACGGCGCTCCGCTGGACTTCGCACAGGTGAATCACAACTCCGCAGTGGCTTCAAGCCCCTTTTCTTCCGCCGCTGAACGGAGAGTCGGAGGAGGGAGCAGAAGCGTCGAGCCAGTTCCCGCTTCACCCCGCTACAGTCTGGCAGGTGGAGCCGCCAGGAGAGACAGGCGGAGGGAGGCAGAGCTGCTGCCTAATTAACTCCCCGACGAGCAAGAACACAGAGACGGCTTGCGGAAACAGGTGCGCACCGGAGAGGACACCATGTCAAAGGAGACAAGAGGAAGAGGTAAGGGGGACGTAACGTCACCGGTGGTCTCGTGCTAACAGGTAGACCTCTGTGTCTCGCGCTGGTTCGGCTGCGGCTGCATGCTTGGATGGATGGATGGATGGATGGATGGAGTCCGTGACGGAATGCGCGACAAACGCCACGGACTCCCGCATGTGAGACGGTCCTCAACCCCCCGGGTTCTGTCCGGTCCCCTCCTCATCTGCGAGCTGGTCTCCTGGTTTCGTTTCCCCTCAGGTGACACAAGTCAGTGGGGGTCAAATGTTATAGAATAGACATTGGAGGTGAAGATGAACCTGCGTTTTACTGTCCCACATTTTGTGGGTCGCTGCTGCTGGTGTTAAAATTCAGACGGTTCACATTATAGAAGTTCGGAGTCAGAGGCTCAAAGATTAGCAATTGCAAAGTAAAAAAAAAAACCCCAGCAGAATACAGAGTGCTTTAGTGTGCTAATAATAGCAGGGAGGTTTTTTTATGCAGCTCATTTGATTGTTGAACTGGATTTGCTGAAATGAGAGCTGACAGGACAGCATCACTGCAGGCCTTTGAAGTCATGACATTTCTGTTGCATAAAAAGGTTCATTGTTGCTCCCTGCAAGAGGAGAAAAAAGGATTATATTGCTGCACGTGTGCCACCTGTTTGCATTGTGTCAGTCATAGAAAGATGCGATTTGAAGCATCTTTTGGATTAACTTGCAGAATGAGTATTTCTCCCGTCCTCATGAGCCAGTCTGTGACTCTCCTGCAGCTCCTGGCTCCGTGTTCTGAACGTGGCCTCTGCGCTCTGACCTTTCCCACAGGCCCAGGAGTGGACGGGGCACTTTCCCGCAGGGATCAATGACATTTCAGATTATTGTCAAGTTAAGTGGTGACAAAACATCTCACGACAGAGTAGGGGATTTCATTTGTTGCAGCCTGTGGATTTAAAGCAATGTCCTCGCATGCATGCCAGGGTGAACACGTACGGATGTGTGAAGAGATACACGTTTGGTTTGGTTGTTTTACGAATACGAGGACTGTGGTGTGTGCATTTGTGTTCAACCCCTTGAATTTGATACTCCTAAATTGGATGCTCTATAAGGAATTGCCTCAAAAAGTCACCTAAGTATGTGGTTGTATTCACACCACCTCTGTGTAGCTTTCATCAAATTGTGGTTTGTTTCCCTCAAAAGTCTGGTTTGATTGGAGAGGCATGAATGCACAATCGACTTCTGACGCAAACCAAAAAGGGCTGGTCCGCCTTAAAACCTAGGTCTCAATTTGGTTGAAGCAAGAAGTGAAGTGCAGCATTGGGAATCCTGGGTAAATACAAACTAAACAAACGTTCGAGTCTAACACTAGCAAGAGAAAGTGGCCCGTTGTCTGTTACCAAAGAAAGAAGATGAATCCTACAGTTGTTAAAATCTGACGCAACTCTATTTTTGTTTACGTTTCACAAAGAAGGGAGTTGCACTAACGTCTTCACATCTTTGGACGTTTTTGCGTCGTTTCCTGCAGCAATTTTTGATGCAGCACCATCCCAGGTGAGAAGGGTTAACAGGTTTATCAAAGGGTTTGAACTGTTTGACACAATGCAATGTGAACGCAAACTGCACCAACGTAACAAATGTGCCAACTTTGGCCGACAGTTGAACCGAGTCTAACGGACAATCAGGTGTGAGAAACACCCATCGTAGCCTGTGGAAACTCTGGAGGAGCTACAGAGATTCACATCTAAATTTGGAGACTCTTTTGGCATGATAACTGTTTGTCATTTGAAAGTTCAAAGTTGCTCTCCATCCAATCTTGACTGGCTTGAACTATTTTAGAAAGAAGAAACAGCAGAAATCTTATTTAGCGACTGTGCAAATTTATAAAGCCATAAAGGCTTTAAGCTAACAGTTGCAGCTAACCACAGTTTGAATTTATTGACTCTTTTTATGCTTATTGGTTAAAAAAATTAAAGCCTGTAATGTACACGTTAAAAGACAATGAAAAACTTTAAACACTTTAAATTGTATGCTTGTTCTCTCTTTTTTTTTCTCCCCCAGACAAATTACCCAGCAGAGTATTCCTTAAAGGTTACTATTCAGACACGAGCTTATGTGTAGCTGGATCAATTTAGATCAATGGGGCAAAAAGGAACAAATTAGAACTAACGGGACAAATACACATTGTCAAATTGCATAAATCAAACTAAATTAACTTCATCAAACATTAATAGACGGCAGAAGCAAGGTTTGAAAGCTGGCTGGCAGCATACAGATCAGGGAAGATGAATTTAATTTCAACAATAATGCTAAAACATCTGCACCACGGTTAAAATTCTATATCTATATATGCAATGCGCTCTTTGTTATATGTGGGTTTACTGCCCACAGCTCCTGAAAACTGTTCCTGGAGATAAAAGCACTAACTTCAGAGGCTTTCCATCAATCTGATGAGGAAAGTGCAGCTGAAAAATGGACCCTTCAGCTGGGCTTAAGGTGAACAAACGTATGGCAGTTTGGGTTTGTACGTCCAGTTGTGGTCCAGCCTCTGCTAAATCATGACCAGCAGCAAGTTCAAAATGGCAATAAGTCTGATTTACAAACTTAATAAAATGGCACAAGTTTTTAGAGATTATTTTATTTTTTTGGAACTTGTACACGGTTTCTGGAAATGGGGGGAAAATTCTGGAAATATTTTGAGTTTGATCTAAGAGGTTTCCATAATGATAAAAATGTATGGAATACTGTTTGGGGCTGTCAAAACAGCAAATTTAGCTGGATAATAAATTGCCTCAGTAGTAGCAATAAACAATAGTATTGATGTTTTGATACCATTTTCAGGTAAGACACTGATTATGACACAGTGATGCAAGTTTGCTCTATCAATGATAAATGAACATTCTTTTTGTACAGAACACTAAAAACTGGTAATGGAAGATATTTTAAATATTAACCATAAAATTCAACCAAAAATATAAAATAAAATGAAAATAGAAACCATCAGAATGGAAAATATTTAGCTAATTTTAATTTATCATATAATTAATTGCCAAATTGGTTAACTTCTTATTGCAAATGGTTTAAATACTGTTTAACTTTTCATTTGTTAGATTGTCTAAAGATCGCATTCGTCCATCCATCCATTCGATTCTTCTGTTTGCTGTTTTTGCAGGTTCAATATCTGAAGTGGAAGTGGACTGTGGAAATGTCTGCAGCATATCCTGATAGAAAAACTAATTAATTGAGAAGCTTGCGTTCACCAGAAATCAGACATGTAGTTTTCTATTTTTAGCAGTCTCTCAAAAGACAAATTAGCTTCTCTGGTTGCATTGATTTTTTTTTTAATCAAACAGCTGGAGCTGGATGTTTTCCTCCTATTAATCTTTCTTTTATATTTATTTGAGCGCTGGTGTAAAATTCACCTGCTAATAAAAAACCGCACACAGGGTTTTTGAGCAAATCTTTATGAGACAAAAATCAGCTATGCAACGTTTCAGCGGTTGTGAGGCTGTCGGGAATGTAGTTTCATTTAAAGCATGTTGTGTTTCAGCTAATATCACTTTCCTGTTCTTAATGTTCCAGCTTCTTATATACATCAGTTTTTAAACCTATGAAAATAGAGTCAGTCCAGATGCACCTGTAAAGATTTTTTAAATTTGCAATTGTCATTTACAAATAGAGATTTAATCTGATTTAGACCTTCTGAATCACTTAATTTAAGAATTTTATGCAAGACAGTGTATCAACCTGAAAGCATTTATTGGTGCCCCAGGTAAAAATGCACGAAAAACTGTACAATAAATCAACTTTTATCACAGTACTATACTATTTCACTGAATTAACTGTAATTTGTAATACAATGGGGTAAAATGAGACCAACTTGTCTTCACACTATTTCGTATCAGACTTTTGTCTCAATGGTATGTGAGGTCAAAATTTGATAGGAACACAATCCCCCATGAATGCCACAGTGGTATGTACAAATTGACCACATAGCTATGGCTAGTGTCACTATTTTTGGGCTGTTTTTAAAAAATTATGTCATGTATGCCTCTGCTATAAAACTTTGACTTAGATTTCACAGCAATGAAAATATTAATTTCAATCTCATATTACGCAATCCTGTCTGCACTAATGATTTACTCACCTCAGCTTGCTGGATGGTTGAAACAAGAAGTGATGGCTTAACTAATGCTCTGATTGATTGGATAATAACTTTCCTGACTACTTGGGAGCATTCATATAAGGATAGAAGAATAGAGGTCAGTGGCATCCACTAACTCACTCTTTGGTTACCTAGCAACAATTTGTTGAGTAACTTGCGCAGTTTCAGGTTTTGTCACTGTGCATAACGGCTTAAAATCTGTTGATAAACCAGGAAAGGCCACACCACCAGCTAGGCATTATTTTAGAGATTCCAAACAAAAAAGAAAAAGAAAATTATTGATGTCCTCTGTGATGAAACACTTATATTGTGATAAGTTTTTCAGACATATCGCCCAGCTTTACTTTAATGTGAAAGATGTGGGTCCCAAACCTCCACCTCAAAATTTATAATTTTATATTTCTGAATCTTTTACATTCTAGAATTTTTTCTACGGAAAACAAAGGAGCCCAGTGGCACACAGGAGCTCCACAGACGAGTGATTCGAACCATGAACATCCAGGACGGCATCAGAGCTGCAGTATTTTGCAGGTTAAAATCTGCATCAATTGGAATGATGAGCTTCAAATAACAGGGGAAGGCTCAGTGCTAAGAGGCTCTATCATTTAAGGATTTGTGTGAACCTAAACGAAAAAGCGCCATGGCTCCCAGCGGTGGCGAATTTCTATTTAAAAGAATATGTTTTGCTAATTTCTTTCTACCACACCCTTGCAGTCTTGCCCTTTTCCTGCTGCTTGGCCTCTGGTGAAATATGATGTTACTCATCTCTGTTGGAGATTCAGCACAGCAGAGCATTTCTTTTGGTTTGGATGTAAATGAATCACATTTTTCCCCCTCTATTGCTGTCTAAATAAAATAAATATGTCGTGTACCTGCGGCTTTGCTGAGATTTGGCATTGTGCTATAAATAGCTGCTGAATGCCGAGGAGCAATCTCTCTCTCTTTCTCTCTCTCTCTCTTTCTCCTTTTCTCCTTTTCTCTCCTTGTAAAATTGAATGTTACAAAGACTTTTGTGCGTGAAATGTTATTTCAGTCGACTGATGGCACACGTGTGTCCGCCGAAAGCAATCGAGTTCCAGTCCATCAGCTATTTCTTGTCACTTAGACTTGACAGATATATGTTATTAGAATTCAGCAGCTTGCTGTGTCATGTTGCGTCTTCAGATTAGAAACTGGTCCCCAGAGAGGCCTGTTCGGCAAACAGCGCCCCGGTGTTCTCTGGATATTACAGAGACGTGTGCTAATGCACGCCGCCCGTGACCTCTGTTGTTTTAGTTGATCTTACAAAACGCTGGTAATTTAAATTTAATAGCTGTTTGTCATGGAGAAGCACAGGGGGCTTCAGTGTCGGGGCGCAAACAGCGGCTCGGCCGGCCACGCCTGTTTGGGTTTCCGAGGCGAAGCGAGGCGGGGAGGGGGGGGGGGGAGGTCGCTTCACCTGGAAACAGAAACTGGTCTTCCTGTTGTCCGCCGGTGGAAAAGGCCTGATTACAGAGATGTGGAGGGCAGGGTATTTTTCATTTCAGTCTTCTGCTTCAGATTTCTGGAGTGTTTTACTGCAGGTAAAGCATTTTTTTTCAAAAGCACAATTACTCCCTTGCTCAAAACCGAAAGCAATCAGTCTGCGCTTAAAATTTGCCATTTGTCCAACCCCGGTAAATGGTCTGCACTTAAGATCCTATAAAGTGCTGAACAAAATATATTAGAATCACAAGATGATGGTAGCAAACTGGGGGTCAGGGTCTTCTTCCAGGCACTTTGAAGCTGGAAATGTGATATTTTCCTTCAGTTATATGGTGTAAATTGTACATTTTATTGTGTATCTGATAACAAATATCAGATTTCATTTTGCTTTGAGATGCACCAGTCTGATATTGATATCTGTATCGGTCTCAATATAAAAAAAAAAAAATTCTAGATTGGTATTGTGACAATGTGCCCGATCCATGAGGGCAGATCTATTCAGTCTAATTTTATGCCTTATTATATATTTTACGTAATATTTGGAACTCTTAATTGCTGTTTCTGAATAATTTGAAAGGTTTGTTCAATTAATTTTACGTTTGGCAAAGGTAGTCTACCTATTGTTTCATTTTATCTATTTTACATTGAATGTTTTACTAAAGTTTAGTTGTTTTTATATGCGATATCAAGCTTGTGAAGCTGTTCACATTTTTAAGTGTGTTGGACAAGAGTAGAGTTACTAAATAAATGATTAATTTAGTACTTTTATGTCTGTATTCAGCACTGTTTTTCCTGTATTGGATTGGTATCGATACTAAACCTCAGATATTTGCATTGGAAATGAAAAAAGAAAAAAAATGCACATCAGGTGCTGCACCATAGAAGATGCTGTAGTAGGTATGCCAGGCCAATTGTTGGCACTTTGATGCTGCCATAGAAGGACATGAAAAACACAGACCACCACCAAACTGCTCCATGTTTATTTGTGAGAGTGAGGTT
The DNA here is from genome assembly GCA_903067075.1 of Micropoecilia bifurca. Classification (NCBI taxonomy): domain Eukaryota; kingdom Metazoa; phylum Chordata; class Actinopteri; order Cyprinodontiformes; family Poeciliidae; genus Micropoecilia; species Micropoecilia bifurca. The sequence continues at coordinate 36,063 of CAEGAF010137744.1, forward strand.
CATGCAAGTTACAGGGAGATGGAGCTATGACGTCATTGTTTTTTAAAAAAGACATCAAAAACATACCTGTAGTGTTTCTTTGATTCTTTCATGCGTGTGTGAGAACTCCATTAATCTCCCATGGGAACCATTCAGCTGTGCAAAATGCCAGGGTGGAGCTGGCACCGCCTTCGAGGACAAAGTTACTCCTCCTAAGAGATGCAGTTTCTAAACTGCCAAGCTTCCACTTCACAGTTCGCCCCTCCCCTGTGACTCACCCCACTCAGCTCCTTCAGACTAGCCAGCAGCAATTAGCAAAAACCTGGTGGAACTGCACATCTGCTGAGCTCATTGCATGAGCTTCTTCTCAGTGAGACACTGGTAAAAATGTTGTTAAAGGGTTAATAGAGGAGCCATGTTGTGTTGACTTCCAGGAGGTGGAGTTTCAGAAAGAGCAGGAGTTTTTAAAAAGACAGAAACCCAATTTCAAGACGTTCAATTATAAAGTCAAATTTCATTTAAGTCATATTTGATACATAGCATAGAAGGTAACATAATTACTTGATTGTGCTAAAAATGGCTTTGTGTGCCTGGAAAAACACATAATACTGCCCTTTTAAATACAATGAAAGTTATGTTTTTAATCCTCAAAGTGAGTCCATAAGTCAATTTTCGAAATAAATTCTCAGAAGTTGCTTGCATTGGTTTCCCAAATACCTGATTTTAATTCTCCCGATTGCCTCTCTGCTTCTCTGTATTTATTTATTTATTGTTCCAGTCATCCACATCTGGCTACAGTCAGTCACTTCTTGCTCTGCATAACTCTCTGATTTATAACTCTCATTCTTGGGAGTCGCTGCCCTGCATGTTTTATATATTTACCTGCTACATCGCAGCAGATTCCAATTGAAGGCTCATTAAAAGGCAGCTGCTCACCTTGGTGCCATGCTGAGGAGGTAATTCAACCATTTAAATCAGGTCTTTCGGAGCAGTGACACATTTTAAACACGCAGGGCAGAGGTTGTTGAACACCAAGATTGATAAACACGGCTGGATCCATTAGTCTTTATAAAACAGAATGTTAGCTAAAGTGCAGTTGCGCGTTTAGAGGCCATCTTTGAAGATTACGTGCATCTTTTTAAACTTTTTTCTGTTTCTTTGGTTTTTATTACCCTCTTGTATTTTTACATTTTCATTTTGAGCTTTGCAATTTGATGTCTGATGTCTGCCTGCGTCTGGGGACTAATTACCAAGATGTTGTGATGGAGCAGAAAATAGGTCTATGTTTCTTAATATTTGCAATTAAAAAAAACTAACCATATCTCTTCAGGAATATTCATGATTTGTTTCACCAAGTCTTTAGTCCATTTCAAATGCTTATTTAACTGAATAGTTTCATTTTATTCTGTTTCACAATTATAAACCAACACAAGTATAATAACAAGCTCATATTAACTGGATGATCAGTCTGGTTATTTGCATAGGTAGCTAAGTTGCAGCTATCTATAGCTTTGTAGCTGTCATTTTGAGACTGATTGGTTTGTTTCAGCACAAGGACTATGTTTTTTTTGTTTTTGCATTTATGTTGCCTAAAAGCCAAATTTATCTTTCTTGGTAATAAAGGTAAAATCTGTGACTGGGCCAGCATGCCAGCAGTGCCCAGCCATTCATGGTGGAAATCCAGCTCTGTTTTTACTCTGTGCTTAAATCAGCTGTTTCTCTGACCTCCCAGTAAAGTTGCTGTATGTCAGTTTTAGAAAAATGTTTTGTTTTTACATATATTTTAATAATCTGCCAAAAAAAATTGAGCTTCATTGCCTTCCCTTTTTTGTCCTACTGTCATATGCAGAAATCCACCGCTCCTGGTCAGAAACAACCAATCGGAGCCAGGAAGACAGTCTTGGCTCCATCAATCATGCTTTTGTATACAATGCTAAATATGCTAATGGAGGAGAAACAACTTAACGTTCCAAGAAAACTATTTATCCACCGTCATTGCTTGCTATGCTACTTAGCATAGCATTGGTTGCTAGCTATGCATTGCTAGCACAGCTACCAATGCTATGCTAGCATAGCAACTAGCTCGTTCCCCACAGACTCCGCTGTGGGGAAACAGCTGGAATTTAGCAGAAAGTAAAGATGATGGCCTAAACTGCAAATACACGATTGATTGATTGACAGCACTAAGATACTCCCCCCGGCTCTGATTGGTTGTTTCTGTCTGAGTGGAGTATTTTTACAGATGGCTGTAGTGCCACAGGGACGAGCCAGAAGTTATTCTGTCATAACATAGTGACACTTTTAACAACTATGTAAAAAGAGATATTTATAACAGAAAATTGTAAATTTTTAAACCCTTCGTAGAGCTACAAATGAGTACAATCCTACTGATGGGTTCATACTTTCTACACTGTTTAAACATAAAATGGGTCTGTACAGATTTAGATGCATTAGATAGAGTTTATATGCAAAATCTGTATATGTGAAAACGAAAATATACAATTTCGACAAGCGTGATACTGCCACCACCAAAAGTGACAGTACAAAATCATAATCGTCACTGTGATGCTGCACCAGCAGTCCATTAACGCTCTCATAAACTTTAATGCTGTGTTAATATGCTTTACTGAAGAACATTCCTTGTAAGACTCTTGATTGATCTGAACTGAGTTGTAACAGAGACACACAGAACATGTTGTTATTGGCTCTGTTCCCAGCTACGTGAGATCTGAATAGATTCAAGACACCGTGCATTTCTGTGCATTTCTTTACAGCTTGACACCTCTTTGTGATCTTCATCTCCACTTGGGCATGTTGCATGTTCAAATGAGCAGTGCAGACACTACTCATTACCTCCTCTTTCACCGCACACAGAAGAAAAGACCTTATTGGATTTCCTCCCGACTCTGCTGGCGTCACGCTGCGATGCTGCAGCTTGTCCGACGCTCAGAAGTGCTTTGCAGCCTCAGAGAGCTCTTCTGCCCTTCCTCACTTTAGATCCGGTTGCTCTTTCTGGTGCTCTTAGTCAATCTAGAGTTCCTGAGATTATTTTTAATTGCAAGGCGAAAAGTGACGGGTGCCACAGCTTTTTGGAACAGCTCAATTGGAGACGAGGAACAGCAGTAAGGGAGGTAATTCCCTCAGGGTGAAAGCAAGTGATTAAAGGTAGATCATGTCTTTGCTTTTGGGCCATCCTCAGCGGTGAGCAAATTGTTAATAATTTTTACAACCTGCTGAATTATAAACCTTGTTAAGCAATTTCAAACTAGCAGTTCAATTATAGGCATATGATATATACAGCTCTGGAAAAGAATTAAGGAGCCAGTTAAAATGATCAGTTTCTCTGATTTAGCTTTTTATAGGTATATGTTTGAGTAAAATGAACATTATTCTTTTATTCTATGAACTACTGACATGTTTCTTAAATTACAACCAAAAATTTTGGTATTTGCAGAAAATGAGAAATTGTCAAAATAACAAAGAAGTGCTTTCAGACTGCAAGTAATGCAAAGAAAGCAAATTTATATACATTTAGTAACAACAATACTAATGTTTGAACTCATGGAGAGTTCAGAAACCAACATTTGGTGGAATAACCAGGAGGTATTCAGTGAGGTTCAGTGCAGTGATCTATTAATTTTTTCAGAGCTATGTAATAGATCACAACTTTGAATTATTAATCCTTTAAAGTCAAAATGTCCAAATTGGACAATTTTGTTTATATCTTAAGTTATATAAGGTACTAAAGTAGTTGCTTATGAAACACAATAATCTGCATTTATTCAGCAGTCTGAACACAAATTTGTCCTGGGTCACATTAAGGGACCTCCTACTGATCTAAAGTGACTCCATGTAAGCATAATTTTTTCTTTGGTTGTTTATTTTAAACACAATGCAAAAGCAACAAAAAAGCTGAAATATATACAGTTGAAATTAAAAAGACTCATCAGGCCCTCCAGGAAGTTGTGATCACAACAATAATGCAATTTTTTTTTGCAAATCATTTTTGTAGACTTGCAGATTTCACAAGACATCATAACCTTTCCGCAAGTCTGACCAATCACCGTTTTACAAAATCTAGGTTTTGTAAAATCCAAGCTTTATAACTCATGTTTTGTAAAGCCCAGGTTGAAATCAGCAATCACTTCAACTCGACTGAATTTTCACCAATCCTCTTGGCCTCTTTTTAATTTAAAAGTCAAGTCACTCATATAGATGTGTATTGGACGTAACTATAAATGTTTAAGTCGATGTCTCTTGACATGCTCTATTCTAATCCTTTCCTTTTCCTTTTATATTTCTCCAATCTTTTGTGGCCTAGTAAAGTATAAACAAGCTAAACCTGGATAACAGGTCCAATTTTATGTTCCAGTTTCTGCTTCCAGTGGTGATGGAAACCAGGTAAATGAGTTAAAACACTTATTGTCCCACATTTGGCTTCATAATGATTCTGGGTTGTAAATCCACAGCACACCACTTTCCATTACAGTGATGAACCTTTGCTCCTCACTAAAAGCCCAGCCTGTTACATGTTTAATTCATCTAAAACCACAATGATTGAAGTGGAGCTTCTGCTCCACAAGACAGATTTAACACATTCAGCCGTTTGGAAACGGTTTGCTTCTATTAAAATCTCAATGGGCACCAAAAGGACAAATCTGGGATTTCCTTAGAAGATTTGCCACATCTTCTAAGGTTGCCACATCTTCTAACCTTAGACCTAACTGGTCTAAGGTTAAGAACCACCCTAGACCAGTGGTTCTTAACCTTTTTTGAGGTACCAAACTCACCAGTTTCATATGCGCATTCACTGAACCCTTCTGTAGTGAGAAATACAATCTGACTTGGGGGGGGGGGGGGGGGGGGGGCGGCGCCCCGGCGAGCGAGGAGGGGGCGACGGAGGCGCG